>JAVJIF010015699.1:0-140901 GCA_038442645.1 Agave tequilana
TGCCTGATTCCCAAAAGCTCTGCTTCTTCTGTTGAGCCCTCGTCTACTTTTTGGCAACAGATGTGAGCTGATCAATGGGTCCTGGAAAAGCTGCTTCAATGGCAGTCCTAAAATGTCATGCAAGTTCACCCGACCTTTGGTTCCTGAGACAAGCTCACTCGCATTGGTCTTCTTGAGAAAATAAAGAACATTCAACAAGTTCCTCCTACAACAGAATAACAGTCATCAAATATTAATAAGGATAAAACTTTCAACAGATATCAGAAGTTCACCCAAAAACAAGAAAAAGTCAATTCATATAAGAGAGCAAATGCAGAACTTTTCTCAGTGAATAAAATCAACTCAATTTGCACAATTAAGGAAGATAAGTAGATGTTATAAACAAAGTTTCCATGCGGAAATGCCGTTAGCATATATGCTTATTTAGGAGACGAATGATTCTCCTGAAGCCTCGTCTCTTTAAGAACGAATGCGTTCCCATCTCAGAAAGAGAGTCACCTAAACATTGTGTTACTTGGGCATGGTTTTAAATATCCTCCAATTTTGATATATATTGGCAATATCGTATTGGTGATATAACACGGGAAGATCGCGATCACCTTCAATAGAAATTGAAAACTAGGGTTTGACAAGAAAAAAGAAAAGAATTTAGGTTAGGGATAAGAACTGTTGGAAAATGATATACGAATTACTGCTAAGCTATTTAAATTAAACTTTCAAGAAGGAAGGAACTTCTATATTTGATCGAGGCGTGCGGAGCACTGTCCTTAAGAGTAGATCGCGCCCCTCTGAGAGAGTATCTCGGTGCAGCAGGTGATGGGGGCCTATCCTCCAGGATTCAACGATCGCTGGCCCTGCAAGCGTGCACTCGCAATGCACAGGCCCCGAACAGCTCGGTTTGTTTCCTCCGAGATGCGGGAAGAAGAACTGAAGAGTCTAAGGAAATTTCAGAGGAAGAGGAAGATGGTTGAGTTCTGTTTTTGAGAGCAGGGGAATAGATCCTTTATAAAGAGAGTTTATCATCATTAGAAAATCTTTGGGAATAGAAAATAATCCTTGGACAGAGAACCAATCTTTCCTTGTGCAGAGAAAGATTTGGAAAGTATCACTGCAATGACAGGACAGGACATGGAAAGATACGAATCTCAACAGCTATTCTGACCCAAATATTATGACAGAATTTGAAATGATTTGTTTTAATTTTAAATTCAAAAATAAAATTGGCAAAACTTAGCCTATTCGGGCA
This sequence comes from Agave tequilana, assembly GCA_038442645.1. Lineage (NCBI taxonomy): Eukaryota > Viridiplantae > Streptophyta > Magnoliopsida > Asparagales > Asparagaceae > Agave > Agave tequilana. The sequence goes on from JAVJIF010015699.1 coordinate 1,247, forward strand.
TACCCGCGAGGCTCTGAAACCAGATTTGCACCCCCTGGCGCGTGCGATGCGGGCGCACATGCGCGTTAAGATTTTCTAGATCTGGTAACCCAATTCCCTTCACTGGGCCTCAATGGGCTTGTGTGCGCGCGAGCACCCCTGGTTTCTAGCCCACACAAACCCATCATGAAAGGGACTCCATATATAAACACTAAAGAGTTCTTTTCCTATCCAATGTTGGGATTAAAAGAACTTGGCTTAATTTTGAAATACTCTCAAAATACTAACAATCCCCCACTATTTCAAAATTAAAAGGAAGGATAATAGGAACGAGAGAGAAGAGGAGGAAACATAAGAACTCAATGCATCAATAATGGTGACTTTGGTCTATGAATCACTACCTAAGATATGTAGGTGTGTCCCACAGGAAGTTGGTGAAATATAAATTTTCTATGAACCAATCTTCCTAATTATGGATCATTGACCTACAACCCACATATCATTCATAGAACCGAGCTGTTCAGGATGGGTTGGCGCGAATCGGCCATGCGCCCTACCTGGATATTCATGAGCGCTCTAGAGAATATGTCTACATTCTCATAGGAAGCGGCCCCACTTCCACACTTATATAGGTGGATCCATCAAGTGTGCATTGCAATTAAACACATCACCCAACAAGGGCTATGGTAATCTATTAAGAGCTAATGCTCATCCTTTGCACAATGTAATTTGCACTATCTACATCATAAGAAGGGACTTCTCAATAATAAAATAATGATAGTGCATCTCCAAGTCAACAAATGATTTGTTATTACCTATATGAACCTACTTCATGAGTTCATCAATCACATAGGTTGGGTTACTATCATTTTTGACTCTTTGTTATAGACATGAGTCCCATTCCCTCGATGTATTCTCCACTAGTTTTCTCCCTAGTGGTTTGGTAAATGGATCACTTATATTAAGCTCTGACCTCACATAGTTAAGAGAAATGATCCCATCATCCAGCAACTGCTTTACAATTTTATGTCTTAGGCGAATATGCCTACTCTTTTCATTGTATATTTTATTCTTAGCTCTAGCAATAGTAGCTTGGTTATCACAATGAATAGATACAGACAGAGCTGGTCTCTTCCAAATTTGTATATCAATTAAAAGATTCCTGAGCCACTCAGCCTCAGTACCTACCTTCTCTAAGGCAACAAACTCAGACTCCATAGTGGAGCGAGCTGTGACAGTGTGCTTGGATGATTTCCAAGACACCGCACCCCCACCAAGTGTGATCACATATCCACTTGTAGACTTAATTCATCAGAATCAGAGATCCAGTTAGCATCTGAGTATCCCTCTAGGAACAGAAGGTAGCCACAATATGTCAAACTATAATTAATAGTTCCTTTTAGATATTTTAGCACTCGATATAATGCTTTTCAATGGTCCTTATTAGGACAGTGAGTGTAACGACTAAGTCGTCCCACGGCATAAGCAATGTCAGGTCGTGTGCAATTCATCAAGTGCATTAAATTACCAATGATTTGTGCATACTCAGATGTGACACACTTTGTTCTTTATTCTTTCTTAAGTGAATGCTACCATCATAAGGTGTGAAAACAGGAGTGCAGTCAAAATGATCAAATCTCTTCAACATTCTTTCTATATAGTGTCTTGTGAAAACATGATATGATCAGAATCTCTAGTTATTTTAATTCCTAAGATCACATCAACTTCATCCATGTCTTTCATATCAAAATTAGAAGACAAAAATAATTTGGTGTCATTTACAATTTCTAAGTTTGTACCAAATATAAGCATATCATCAAACATATAAACATATGATAACACCAACATTATCCTCAAATTTAGTATAGATACATTTATCAGCATCATTAATCTGATAACCATTGGAAACAAGAACACTATCAAATTTATCATGCCATTGTTTAGGTGCTTGTTTAAAAATATAAAGATTTTACAAGTTTGCAGACTTTATGTTCATTTCCTGTTGTCACACAACCTTCAGGTTGGTCTATATATATTCTTCTTCCAGTTTTTCATTTAAGAATGCAGTTTTAATATCATTTGATATATCACAAGCTTATGAATAGATGCTAAAGCAAACAACACTATAATAGATGTAATTCTAGTCACAGGAGCAAATGTATCAAAATAATCAAAGTCTTTCTTTTGAGTGTATCCTTTAGCAACCAATCTAGCTTTAAATTTATCCAAAGACCCATCAGGTTTCAGTTTTCTTTAAATATCCATTTGCAACCAATTGGTTTGCACCTGGTGGTAAATCAACAAGTTCCCAAGTGTGATTTGATAATATAGATTCTAATTCATTATTAATAGCCTCTTTCAGAATGGAGCATCTGGAGAAGAGATAGCCTCTTTATAAGTTAGAGGGTCATCACCAACAAGAAATATAGAAATCTTTACCAAAGTCAGTTTCTTTTCTAACTCTTTTACTTCTTCTTAATTCAATCTCTTCATTATCATCAGATTCTTGTGCATGACTAGATGATGAAGCATGAGACGATTTATGAACATGAGTTTCAATGGAAAAACATGCTCAAAGAATTCTGCATTTTTAGTTTCAACAATAGTGTTAATCTCCATAACATTATTATCACTTCTAGTCATAAGAAACCTATATGAAGCACTATAATGGGCATAACCAATAAACATGCAGTCAAAGGTTTTGGGTCCTAGTTTCTTTCTTTTGGGTTCAGGTAGAAAACTTTAGCTAGGCACCCCCATACTTTTAAATAGTTTAAGTTTGGTGCATGTCCTTTCCAGATTTCATATGGAGTTATACCGATTTTCTTATAGGGTATTCTATTTGAATATGACAAGCAGAGAGTATTGCCTCCCCCCACAGATTCAGAGGTGCACCAGAACTTATAAGCATAGCATTCATCATATTTTTGAGTGTTCTATTTTTCCTTTCAGCAACACCATTAGATTCAGGTGAATATGGAGCAGTAGTCTCATGAATTATGCCATGTTGTTCACAAAATTCATTAAATTGTTTAAGTTCATATTCACCACCTCTATCCGATCTCAATCTCTTTATTTTCTTATTTAGTTGATTTTCAACTTCTGCTTTATATTTCAGAAACATTTCAAAGGCTTCATTTTTGGATCTTAATAGATAGACTACTGTATTCTAGAACAGTCATCAATGAAGGTGATATAGAATCTTTTACCACCTCTACTTAAATATTTTTAAAGTCACCAAGATCACTATGAATAAGCTCAAGTAATTCATATTCTCTTTGTACACTTTTGCATGATTTCTTAGTGGATTTAGATTCAACACATATTTCACATTAGTCATGATCAGATATAGTTACATTATGCAAGAGACCTATATCTTTCATTTTCTTAATGTAAGAAAAACCAACATGTCCTAACCTACCATGCCAAAGATCACAAGAGTCAATCATGTAAGCAGAAGAAGTAGATGCATTTTCATTCATGATTTCAAGTACATTCAGCATAAATATACCCTTTACCAACAAATTGTCCATTCCTAATCATTACAATTTTATCAGATTCAAAGCAGACCTTAACTCCAGCTTTTCCAAGAAGGGAAATAGAAATGAGGTTCCAACGAATCTCAGGAACATGAAGCACATCTGTAAGAGAAAGGATCTTCCCTGAAGTAAGCTTGAGAAGCACCTTTCCCTTACCCACAACGGGTGAGGGCCTCAAATCGCCCATGAACACTTGTTCACCATCATCAACAGAGGAGTAAGAAGAGAAAGCTCCTCTGTCGGCACATATATGTCGGGTTGCCCCGGAATCAATCACCCAATTCTTATTATGTGCAACCATGTTAACTTCAGAGATTACAGCAGCAATAATGTCACTCTCAACCAGGCTAGCTTGTGGTTTGGATGGAGCCTCACCAGTCTTCCGGAACCTATACTGTATTGAGTAGTGCCTGGGTTTGCCACACACAAAACAGTTTTCTTTCTTCTTGAAAGTAGAGTTAGGGTTTCTTTTCATCTTAGGATTCTGATTTGGTTTGAAGTTTGGCTTATGAAAATGTTTCTTTAGTTTAGAAGGCTTGCTTTCAATTAGATTTGCCTTAGACGTAAACTCCTTGGCCCTTTCAGTTTTCTCTCTCTTATTACATCTTTAAGGTTCATTTGTTTTCTTTTATGCTTCAGTTTCTCTTGTAATCTTTCCATGAGTCGGGTAGTTTTTCAATTAGGGCTCCAGCAACAAAGGCTTCGGGTAGAGTGATATTTTCATTTTTAAGATCATCAATTAGAACATGTTATTCATGAATTTGAGAAGACATATCTTTTTCATCAGACATGACAAAATTCAGAAAATTTCCAATAGCAAATTTTTGAGTTCCAGCATCTTCAAGAATGTATTTCTTATTAAGACTTTCTCAAATTTCAGTAGCAGTTTTATAAGGACAGTAAACATCAAACAGTGCATTGCTAAGTGTGCTAAGAATGATGTGTCTACAGATTTTGTTGACCTTTTCCAATTTTGTAATTCCTTTTCTTTCTCTGGTTTAGGATCAGCAAAGGCATAACCAGTTACATCAAGTGTAGACATAACTTTTTCTTGCCATCTTTTATTGTGGGTTCCATTAAATGGTTCAATCCTAGATATGTCAGGCAGAGATTAACATTAGTAGCAGAGCAATCATAGCAGTATCCATATCTACTCTTAAGATTGTTAGAAAATGATATACAAAATACTGCTAAGTTATTTAAATTAAACTTTTAAGAAGGAAGGAACTTCTCTATTTTGATTGAGGCGTGCGGAGCACTGTCCTTAAGAGTAGATCGCCCCTCTGAGAGAGTATCTCGGTGCAGCAGGTTGATGGCGGCCTACCCTCCAGGATTCAACGATCGCTGGCCCTGCAAGCGTGACTCGCAATGCACAAGCCCTCGAACAGCTCGGTTTTGTTCCTCCAGAGATGCAGGGAAGAACTGAAGAGTCTAAGAAAATTTCAGAGGAAGAGGAAGATGGTTGAGTTCTGTTTTTGAGAGCAGGGGAATAGATCCTTTATAAAGAGAGTTTATCATCATTAGAAAATCTTGGGAATAGAAAATAATCCTTAGACAGAGAATCAATCTTTCCTTGTGCAAAGAAAGCCTTGAAAAAGTGTCACTGCAATGACAGGACAGGACATGGGAAGATACGAATCTCAACAGCTATTTCTGACCCAAATAATATGACAGGATTTGAAAAGATTTTATTTTAATTTTAAATCTAAAAATAAAATTGGCAAAACTTAGCCTGTTCGGGCACACCCGCGAGGCTCTGAAACCCGTATTTGCACCTCTGCGCGTGCGATGCGGGCGCATATGCGCATTAAGGTTTCTGGATCCGGTAACCCAATTCCCTTCACTGGCCTCAATGGGCTTGTGTGCGCGCGAGCATCCCCTGGTTTCTAGCCCACACAACCCATCATGAAAGGGACTCCATATATAAACACTAAAGAGTTCTTTTCCTATCCAATGTGGGATTAAAATAACTTGGCTTAATTTAAAATACTCTTAAAATACTAACAAGAACCGGATAAATTTGAGCTTCGCACCCCTTACACCACAGGCTTCACACCCCAATCTCAAGAACTTGAGAGTTTTTTTTCATTTAATCATTGTCTACCAGTTTGGGTTCATGCCGGGGCGATCGACGACAGATGCCATTCATTTGCTTCGTCAACTTATAGAGCGATTTCGAGAGAGAGAGAAAAATTTGCATATGATTTTTATTGATTTAGAAAAAACTTATGATAAGATGCCAAGAGAGGTATTATGGTGGACATGATGAAAAAGAGAGTTCCCATTAAATATATTGTGGCGCCCGATCCGGGGGGTACGGACGTCACTACGACATATATACGCAGGTCAGAAATACCCTCACGTATATACACTAAGCATTAGTACATGCAAGAATCAGAGTGCGGAAGTACAGTGATAATATACATTCCAACAGAAAAGTACAAGTACATGGTCATCACAGAGAGTGATACAATATTACAGGAATATTACATCACTAGAAAAATACAAGAGTTCATAATGCAAAGAGATATACAAAAGCTGAGAGGTGCTCACGAGCAGCAAGAGGGACCTCGAGAGCCAAACAGGAGAAGAGCTGGAAGAAGAGCTACGACGGCGTCCAAGCTTCTGCTGCACTCTGACCACCACGGGAGGATCCGCTGCGCACTCTGATCAGCTACAGTAAGGTCACCAAGGTCTAGACTCCAGGATCTGGACATGAGAATCCAGGGTTATCAGATGCAACCCGGAGTACATATAGTAAAGCCAAGTGGCGTGCTTAACAGGTACATTTGTACAGGAAAAGTGTATCATAAATATAAGCACATATGAACATGAAATCAGACAGTAAGTAAAGTAACTATAAGAAAATTAGTTATATAAGCCCACATTATCGATCCGTGTGATTAGTACGTCGAAGGAATAATCCAAATAAGGAAACCCTCATATATATACCCTATACCTCACGTCACTGTAATTTGAGTTTATATAATCTGACTTACCTTCACAATAACATAATAATGAAACAGTATGGAAACAATCAAGTAATACAACAAGATAGCACATGTATAAGAGGTGAGCAGTATAAACTAAGATTATAGCTAGTTAGTTATCAGGAGCATGTTATTATTATATTATTAAGACTCATCTGATTTGTATACGTCGGTATGTGTCCCATCCCACATACCTCGGCTTACAGATTAGAGAGTAAGTTATTGAAAATTGATGAAGATCGACGAACCATACTTAGAATGGGTCCCGTATATGTCCGGGACAACGGTCAAGGAGTATCCGGTGCTGAGCCGGAACGTACCGCTAGGTACCGGGACTTATTGTACGCCCGAGCAGGAATAGGATGTCACCGCTCCCACAGAAATAGACCCAGGGACTTATGGCACAACCGGTTGGCAGGGAGTAGTGGTGCCAGTACACCCCACGGAAGCGCCTGGTGGCCTCCAGGTCGAATCCAAGTATATGGCCGCGCGACACTATAAGACCATCATAAACATGGAGACTATATCGGTACTCATCAGTTTTCCCCATCCCGATGTAAGTTGTCTAATATTTGAATTGTCCTGTATTAATATCCACAAGGTGTTTATAGTAATCCTATATTCATGGTTATCCTATTACGGGGATCAACAAGAGTATAGTATCAGGAGTCACCCTTTTTCAGGGGTTCAGGAATACAGGAGTTCAGGAGTACAGGAGTTCAGGAGTACAAATGTCTGGTAACAGTATAATAATCAAATCCCCGTAAAAGTGATAATCATGAATATGCAAAGAAGTACGATGTCTGGTGTAATAGTATCCAGTCAGGTGTCACAATATCAGGTCAAGTGTATTGGTACCAGGTGGCAATATGTCAAGTGTCAATTGAAGCATGGCAAGTACCCGTGTATACATGTCAGGGTCAGGTAACTAATATATCGGTGAGAGTTGCAATATCAAAAATAAGTATCAACCGGTCACGTAACATGATATAGGAGAATGACATAAATATTTCAAACACTTCACAACATTATTTCTAACGATAATAAATTTATCTATTTATTAGCCATGCAAAGCCGAGTGAAGCGGGAGCAGATCTAGGCATACCCGGTATAATACCGGTCCAACAAGGTATAATAATGGTCGGAAGCTATTTATAAAGATGATAATCATTTATATGACATATTCTAACTTGCATAAGGAGACATCATATATTAAAAAGCTAGATAATAATTATTAAACAAGGAACGATGGTAATAAAGTAAGAAATGTACTCGCCTAGCACCGAATGAAATGCCGAGAAAATCGGGAAAAATCCGCAAACACGTTCAAGCAAGCTACTAACCCATGTATATATTAATACACACACACACATATATATATTATATAAATAAATATTAGAGAGGGAATGAGAGAGGAGAGGGAGAGGAGAGAAAAAGTTGTAGGAAGGAGAGAGAGAGAAAGAGAGAGAAAATAGGGTATTTTTAGAAAAGGATTATGAATTAAAAGAGAGGGGTAGGGTATAAATATAGGGAAGTAATTTGAGGGAGAGGTGGAGGGTGTTTTATGGAGTAAGAAGAAAATGTGTATTTATTTAGGGAAAAGGAAGAGAAAAGAAAAGAAAGAAAGAAAAGAAGGAAAGAGGAAGAAAGAAAGGAAGGAAGGAATAAGAAAAGGAGGGGAGGGGGTTTGTCTCTCTGCAGTGTTTCATTGTGAGTACAGTTAACGCTTTGCAAACACCAATGATCAATGCGAGCATGGTAAGTGAGGCCCTCAGAAATTGAGAATGTTTAACTGTTCATCTTCACTTACTATTTCTATTAACCTGACAGGTTTTATGCGACAGACATTTTGGGGGGATTAATTATCCAGTTGGCGGTGTTGGTGGAATTGCAAAGTCTTTGGCCAAAGGCCTGGCAGATAAAGGCCGTAACATACTTTACAAAGCAAATGTAACCAGCATTATTCTTGAGAATGGAAAGGCTGTGAGTGCTATGTTATATAACTATTAAAAACTTGCTCTCAGTAGTAACATGGAGACTTGCAGCTGGGAATATGACTTGTTTCTAATGTTATTTCAATTTTTTTTTGAGTTTTGTAGGTAGGAGTTAGGCTTGCGGATGGGAGGGAGTTTTTCTCTAAAACAGTTATATCGAATGCTACTAGATGGGATACCTTTGGTATGCTCTTGACCAGATAATTCTCAACTATATGAACATCTGAGAAAACTTGTTCATACTGATATTAGTGTGGCATGGTATTTTTCACTCATGCCTCAACTTCAACCAATATTTCATGGAAAATGTTATCCTTTACTATCTTGTTAACAAATTTAGATTTCTTTTCTTTGATAGTTCCCATGACACACAAGTGATAACACCCCTTTTATCTCCCAGTAATTTTCTTCTCTTGTAATGTTTGGCAAACCACCAAAAGATTTCCATTATAAATGTTGGAGTAACAATAATCACATTATGCAAGTCCTGTCTCAAGTTCAAGTTGCAATTAATGATCAAACGCCAGATAGTTGTACTTATTATCACAAGATATATTGCATTAGCAGGTTGTCATAGGACTTGTTCCAAAATAGGAGATTCGCCACCAAGAGACATGGATTGAGCTCACATCACAATAGGGCTTGCTATCAATGCGAAAACTTTTTCTCATCTCCTTCCCACCCAGAACCAAGTCCTTAATCAAGTATTTTTAGCCTTCCAAAATCATCTGTGCCCTTTCCAGAATTTAAGTTTAGTAATTGGTCACTGTCCTCTTTTTCAATAGTCAGGGGAGCAGCATAATCATCAAAAGAATATTCTTTTTGTTCTTTTTTTTCCCTTGTTGCAGCTAAGATTGCTACCCTACAGAAAATTTACATCATTGCACCATAGGCCCGACATAGGGCAGGAGAGGTAGTTTGCAGAATATTGGGTAAATAAAGGAAGCGAAAAAGTTGCATTCTGAAATATTTGCTTCTGAGTCCAGAATTGGTTTTGGAAACTTCGTTCAGGCTGTGTTCCTGTAGGTGCTTTTGTGACGAGTAGGGGGGGGGGGGGGGGGGGGGGGTGACAGCATCTGCTTCATCTGGGATTTTCTTTCTTTCTCTTTTGCCGCCTCCTGCTTCTCCTCCTTTTCCTTTTTTTCCTTTTTCCCCTTTTCTTTTCCTTTTTGTGAGAAAAGGTGGGGCAAAGTAAGATATGAATAAGGCCATTCAGATTGGCATCGCCTCTGTCATTACACTCTATTCTGGAGATTAAAGAGGTATGAGAAGGAATTCAGTGGATTATGACTATTTAAATTGCTGACATATCATTAGTGAAAGAGACGTGCTCATTGAAATTTGGCATGTTTGGATCTGATTTCGTTGAATAGTTTGCTCTTTATATCTACAAAAAATGCTAGGCTGAAGTGGATTATTTAGCTAATATTGGGGGAAACGTTCACAGTATAACTGTATGGACTGAGGAGGATCAATATTAGAAACAACACCTTGTTGATTTCTCTTGCAGATCTGCTCTTTTTTGATGAGACTGAAGATAGTTTATATGAAGCCAAGAAGTTGCCAAAAGGAGCAGGGTCTAACTGGTTTCATAAATGAAATTTCAGTTTTGACAATCTTTTTTAATGTAATGTGACAATAGTCTTGATGACACAGTGAAGATATCATATAAACTTCTATTGTTGGACCATCATCATTGGACTTGATCTGACTGAAAATCTTGAATTTTCAGGCTTCTTTCATACTGCTTCAGTGTTGTGCACGGAAAGGATTAAAAGGGAGATTTCACATATATATCATGTCTGTGGAGTCGATTAGGATATTATAAAAGGATTGCCCAGGACCAGTTGTAATTATGACTAATACATACTGAACTATAACTATTCTAAAACCAGTGTCAGAGGTTCAGAGATAATGAATAATATTTCTACTTGAATGGGTCCGCCAGGCCTGGATGTTCACCATGAGAAATGGTATGTCCTTAAACTTGAATGAATAATTGAACAAGATATATCTAGATGTACATTAGAAGTCATGAGATCAATGATAGCGTATCGTACTTGTCTGTCAATATTCGTCGTAAGCTCCACAAGATTTGACAGAGGTTTTGTGCCAAGCTGGCAGCCTGAGATCAAAACTCTACGAGCCAATTTTTTGGCCGATAGAGTTGTAGCTAACAGGGAGCTAAGTAATCAAATAAATCATCCTGAAACCAAGAAACAAATGTAGAACAATTAAATAAACAGTATGAAAATAATAGCTATAGTCATGATGCGGATACCTACATGTAAGAACATAATCACCAACAGACACTTACTCACACATTAAAAATCACCTTGAAAGTATGATTCATTTTACAACAATTTGGCAACTGAATATTTTACTCTTTATACATTATCAGAATACATCTGTTCATTTTTACATATTGATGACAATATTTCTGTGTGTAGTGTTAAGGTTTATAATTAATGCATAATTTAATTTGGTCTGTGTCACATCTCATTCTCAAAATCCCAGGAAAGCTTGTCAAAGTTGATGAACTACCTGAAGAGGAGAAAAATTTCCAAAGAATATATGTTAAGGCACCATCATTTCTTTCCATACACATGGGAGTCAAAGCCTCAGTTTTGCCTCCTGATACAGATTGCCACCATTTCATTCTTGAGGTATTGGGAAGCTCCTAGATTATCATTGGTTGTGGATCTATAAAAGCACACAGCTTTGTCGTAAAAGATCGGCATTACACCCATCTTTGTAGCTAACATGGGTATATGCAGGATGACTGGAATAGGTTGGAGATGCCTTATGGAAGCATATTTTTGAGCATTCCAACTGTACTTGATCCATCATTGGCTCCAGAAGGACATCATATTCTTCATATATTTACAACATCATCCATGGACGACTGGAAGGTAGCAGTCTATATGAGCAATTTCATTTTCACATTCCTAATTTCTGATAGTCTGTTATATGAGGAGGAAAAAATGGTTACATTCAAGTGCAATGTCAATTCTAGTTTCTAGAAATGTTGAAGATATTTATGCTCTCTCTGAAAAAGAATGTTACTTTCACTAGGGGCTCTCTGGAAAGGAGTATGAAGAGAAAAAGGACCTTGTAGCTGATGAAATCATAAGGAGGCTTGAAAATAAACTATTTCCCGGTCTCAAAAGTTCCATAGTGTTTAAAGAGGTAACACAAGCCGTTCTACAATAATGTGATATTATGGCAGTTGATGGTATGCATGGTGCTAATTTTAAATTTAAGTCATACTTGAAAGCATGTTGACATGAGATCAAGTAGATGATCTGATATGCTAGGATACATCCCATTGTGCCATATTTATAGGTTGTTATGGCTTCCTGATATTCAAAAGTAATAATCACAGAGTATTTGGTACAGGTGTCTGTTGGCAGTCCGCTTTCTTTCACACTTGATTCATGTTCACCCACTCATAACGCTTCTCTGTATTGCATATTTTCTTATGCCTCATATGCTGACAATTTGGCACAGCTTTTATTCATTCATGTATGACTTTTCTGTTTAAATCTGGGAATAATTGTCCCTCTAATTGTAAATTAGCATCTGAATCAAAATAAGATCAAAAGAGGTAATTGTTATGTTTAATGGAATATTCTTGTTATTATCTAGCTCAATGTAATAAAAGACACTCATATGTCAGTTTTATTTGCTTGCTTATTGAAGTTATGCACTTTTGCTATTGGCCTAGAAGATATGTACTAGCTAGCATATGTCTTCAAGGAAAGTGTAGCAAGTATTGAATGCTGGAGATCACTGTTTGCTTATGGTGTTGTATGATTGATCATGATAGGTGGGTACACCGAAAACTCACAGAAGATTTCTTGCTAGAAATGATGGTACCTATGGCCCAATGCCAAGGAAGATACCAAAAGGCTTGCTAGGGATGCCTTTCAATACGACAGTGAGTACATTCTTGATAGCAAGAATCAGTTATTGTTCTTTAATGTTTAATATATTGAATCATTAACTGAACTTGTTCTAATGATTGGTGGTATTTGACTTGCAGGCTATAGATGGTCTTTACTGTGTCGGGGATAGCTGTTTTCCTGGTCAAGGAGTTATTGCTGTTGCTTTTTCAGGGATCATGTGTGCGCATAGAGTTGCTGCAGATCTGGGTAAGCAAATTCTGGATAAAAAAGGTCTAAGATATAGCCATATAGGTAATAACCACTTAATCCAACTATTAGAAAGCATAGTGCATTTTTACTTAAAAAAGAAACAGAAGAAAAAAAAAAGGAGGAAAGTATAATGCATCAAGGATCCTATCTTCTGTGGAGAAACAAGAATACCAGATTTATCTGAAATGCTTTGGTTCTTGTGCATTTCATTTCCTAGCTTGCCCCTATCTGCAAAATAGTGATTATCAATTTAAGGGTTTGCTTTAGCGGTAACTTTTCTTTGCACTTGATGAAATTCGTTGTCAAAAATTGGAAGCTTACATGATTGCTAGTTGTAGGTTGATCCCTTTAGTATATGTTTTGGGAGTTAATAGTATTTGGCAGTTTTGAGGCATTTAAAGAAACTCTAATCTAAGGCAAAACAAAACTACCTCAATAAACTCAGTTCCCTATAAAACATTATTTGAAGGAACTGCAACGTAGTCAAAAATATGATATAATGTGGAAAGATATGATATATGTGGACTCTTTGTGGTCACATTTAATGTGATGCCACCTACCAACAGGAGTTAATCTTGTGTCCTGAATGGTAGTTGGTGGATGATAAAAGAGTGTATGCTGGTATAACGTACATGTTGGTTTTCTTTGTATTTTCACTGAATGCTGTTTAATTAAACATGGGAGATCTCTTTTGATCCACCATTCTCCTTAAAAAACATGATCAAGTCAATTGACTAATTCTATCCAATTTTGTCTTTTCATTGCAGGATTTGAAAAGAAATCACCAGTATTGGACGCTGCCCTTCTTCGTTTGCTTGGGTGGTTCAGGACAATGGCATGATAAACATTAATTAAAAATTCTGGAGGAGACTGATATCACCCCAAGTATCGTTCAGTTCAAGATACTTCTGAAACCGCTGCTATGTGATGTAAGATTTCTAGAGCTAGAGGTGATTACGTTCATTATGCTTCGTCAACTTGTTCATGATTCACTAGATCATGCAGGCTAAAGTAGTACGTCGAGTCTGATGCTCTGGGTGCTGACGTGACCATTAAAGACAGAAGCATTAGAAACATGGAGCAAATGACATTATAAATTAAAGAGATCATTATTCAGTGCGTGATAATATATGAAGCAGGAGGTACTTTTGCGGCTTTGGGATGTAGTTTATAGCTCTCAGGAGTTGTTTAATTAGACTATTCATACATCATCATGTGTAATTAGAACTTCAATACTTTACTGCTATCTTGAATATCATTGGAAAATTAAATTATATATATAAAAGAAATAAACATTTGTTGATATTTAAGAAACCATTTTGTTTGATTTGCTGTTGTATATATGCTTGGTCGATCCCTTTGAAGACTGATAATTTTTTCTTTCGACACATATTTTGTGGTAAACTAACTGATTAGTAAGGTGCTTAATGCTGATCTTGGTATAAAAGTTTTCTAAGTTTTTATCTTGTTATGTTTCACTATGTGCAGTCTTTTAATTTAATTTTTGTAGGAGTCTTTTTATTGCATGATTTACGTCACAGTATAGTTGGAAGAATCTGCTTGAGTAAGGCCTTTCAACTACAAACTACTGCACCTCCTTGAGTCCCATCCACATTCCTATGTTCTTTTCATTCATCCACTTTTGTCCATAATTTCCTTATATCAGTAATCGAATCTGTTACCAAGTGCTTCTCCTCATTCTACCAAGACGAAATTTGTGAGGCTAACTAAGAAAACCACATGTAACCAGCTGTTGACAGTCCTCTACAAAGAAACTGTATTCACAAACCCCAGATCTCACCTACATGGTATTTTGCAACATAGTGCTACTATACAAGCTCTCGGAGTTGAATTACTTAACATTTCTGTTCATCAGTTTGTTGAGTTGGGTTCGAACAAATAGTCCCACATCGGCTAGACATAGGGATGGTCTTTGGTATATACGGATTTAAGCAATTCCACTTAGAAGGCTAGTTTTTGGGATGGTGCCCCAAGTCCTTGCACAATTTCCTCTCTGGGATTTATCTCTTTTAAGTTTCAGTTAGCTCTTTTCTTGAGACTGCTGCTGAATGGAGATAGTGCCAAAATCTTCTCGAATTGCCTCCTGATATGACTCGTCAATTTTGCCTAAGCAGTTTGGAGAGTAGTCCTCCTCAAGAAATATATGCCAAGAGTCGGTAGCCGAAAACCATGGCAATCATAGCAGCAACTTCCTTAAGACCACCATCAAGACTAACAACTCGTAGAAAAGGTGGCAAATGATCATACTGCACCTTAAGCAGGAGTCTGTAAGTGTGGTAGATGAAAAATATATAGCGGACCCATGATATAAATACAGGGACTTTATGTGAAACGTGTAAGTGTGCGAAAATCAATAATAATAAAACTTAATTAACACTTCACCAACATGAAACGATCCTTGGTAGGAAAGGTAGAAAATTAGCAATATTGATCTATTCATGATTAAACATGCAAGTTTATGTAGTATATTGCAAATTAAAGAACTAATTGACACTACTGTGTGTGTCGGTGAAGTTCTACAGGCAATAATGAAGTTAAGGAACTATCAGGCAGCAGAATCACAGTAAATAATATTCGAGATAATGTAATATCTGACCGTAAATAAAAGAACTTGGTTGAGATTGTACCTATTGAGAATCGCATTCGATCTCAGTGTTGTCCTGTTGCTGTAGGTGCATAGTTTGTCTCCACGAGTCCATTGCTTCGAGAATCGTGTGAATTAGACTCCAAACGGTTGAGATACAACCTGAAAATGAAACTCGAGCAGTAAACGAGTCTATCTGTGACTGAACGGGTTTGGTATTGTAGCTAATGGATCTGGGTTCTATAGAAGCGGGTCAAGTATTGTAGCAATCGGGTCTGATGACTTAAACTCTGAATCTGGTTCGGATTAAGAATCTGAATCGGGTTGGAATCTGAACCCAAATTGAACTCGAACTTCAACAGAACTCCTCTGTTAATTTGTGATGGCGGTTATGTTGTCTTCATCGTAGGCGACGTGGCGGGAAGCCGGGCGACGGCGACAACGGCGACGGTCTGGCAGAGGGTTATTGGTGGTAGTGTTCTAAATATCTCCCCGATATAACCCCGATATTGCGTCGATATTGCGTTTGCGGCACCTAGCCGCAATGATTTGGCACATCCAAACCGATATAGCATTTTTCATCCAAAATCGCTGATAAATAGGCATGGACCCGATATATTGGCCGCAATTTCAACGATTTTGGACCCGAATATAGCGTTTTACATCCAATTTTTAGGTTAGGTATTTGGGTAATTCGAGTGATGTGGCTATGTGACATTTTTGAAGATTCTACACTTGGGTAGTGATTATGAATTCATAGGCTTAATGCAAGTTATCGAGTTAAGTATATCTTAAACATATAAGTATGATGTTTTATATAAATTTATAAAATTTATGCATATATTGTCTTATTGAGATGTGATTTAAGACAAGAAGATGTGTATATTACAGTCCGATTTTGACATCTGATTTTGAAAATATCCCCGATGTATTCCCGATATATCCCCATCTCCGATAAATTTTTCCGGCCGATGTAGCCGCTGTGGCTGCCATTTAGAACACTGATTGGTGGTGGTGGCGCTCGGGCAACGGGCACACACTGTCGTGCGTGGTGGAGGCGCTCGGGCTGGCATGCTTGGTCGCTGCTGCTCGGACGCGAGTGGTGGCGTGAGGACGAGGCAGCGAGGAGGAGGGCTTTGGTGCTACTGTTGAGAAAGAGCTCGTGACGAGGTCTAGAGGGGTTTGGATTAGGTTGCAGAGTTGAGGAGAAGATAAGAAGGAGAAGAAGAATATGAAGAGTTGGTTTGCGGCTGTGGCAGACAGAGAGGAGAAAGGGGTCGGTGAGGTGGCTGGCACGACAGCGGGAGAAGGATGAGAGTGGGAGCTAGGGTTTTGGGTGAGAGGGAGGTAGAAGATGAATGTGCATTTTTTTCTTTTTTTGGAATTTTGGGAACTTTTTTCTGAATTTTTTCTAGGGTTTTCTATATAAAAGGCTATGATAAATACTACTAAGATTTCACTCCTAATAGAATTCTCTAGGGTTTCACACTCCTAAAGGCTCTATGGTTTTACACTCCTAAAGGGTTTGGATTTTGGAATCTATATCACTCAGATTTGAGGAAATTTCGAAAGCTTTATTCAATTCATTCATTGATTCAAAAGATTACATATAGGCAATACAAAACTTGAGTTCCAACTTATAACCGATGTGATACTAAAAGCAAAAGCAAACTAAAAATAAACCCAAAACTAAAATAACAAAAAAATACAATAAAATACAGATAAAAATACAGCGGGAGAAGGATGAGAGTGGGAGCTAGGGTTTTGGGTGAGAGGGAGGTAGAAGATGAATGTGCATTTTTTTTCTTTTTTTGGAATTTTGGGAACTTTTTTCTGAATTTTTTCTAGGGTTTTCTATATAAAAGGCTAGTATAAATACTACTAAGATTTCACACTCCTAATAGAATTCTCTAGGGTTTCACACTCCTAAAGGCTCTAAGGTTTTGCACTCCTAAAGGGTTTGGATTTTGGAATCTATATCTCACTCAGATTTGAGGAAATTTCAAAAGCTTTATTCAATTCATTCATTGATTCAAAAGATTACATATGGGCAATGCAAAACTTGAGTTTCAACTTATAACCGATGTGGTATTAAAAGCAAAAGCAAACTAAAAATAAACCCAAAACTAAAATAACAAAAAATACAATAAAATACAGATAAAAATACTCAAAACTACTCGATCCAGATAGAAGTGGCACATCTGCGTCTTCGTTGGTACTCGCGCCATGTCCACATCATTCTCTCCGGGTTAGAAAGAATTCGACTCTGACGAGTTACAAGTTGTAGGACTCTCATACTGCTCCAATATGTCAGTATCAATTTGTTAAAGTTCACTTTGATCTACCTACGTATCATCAGTAGGTGGTTTTTCTTTCCACTGAACCAAATTTTATGAGTCCTATCATCTTTGGTGGTGATAATTTCATCATCCAAGATATTATCAACTTGAGGTGTTGAATTGGATAATATATTTGGAAGTGGTGTAGGGGAGGATCTCTCAGAAATAGGCTCATGAGATGGCTCATCATCTAATGGGTTACTAGGTTAAAATCAGGGCCTTTATAATCCACTAGATCTTCAATATTGAAGGCAGAACTAATACGAAAAGATTCAGGCAAATCTTTAACACAACCATTGTCACCTAGTTTCTTTAAAATTTGAAATGGATCAGTAATACAAGCATTTAAATCATTACCAACATTAAAAGTTTTAAATCGTTTCCTAATGTCAATTCATAACTTATAGTTGGCATTATTTTTAGCCATCTTATCATTGATCTCCTTGTGTAATTTGTGCACGTGGGATGCAAATGATGATGCAAATGAGGATGCAGACTCAGAGAATTTTATGATGATGAAGACTCTATAGCGATCGACCATGGGAATAAGATAAATGAGATGTCTAGGCATAAAAGCATAAACTATATCATTAAGACTCTTTCTTAGACTCTTATTGACGACTTCGGTTTGACTATCAGTTTGAGGTTGGAAGGCAGTGGATAACTTCGACTTGGTGTCTAACATGTGCCATAAGGTTCTCTAAAATTAGAGATGATAATCGACCGGGACAAGACACAGTTGTTTATCTTAAGGTCGTGAATTTGATCCATGGTACCTTAAACGGGTGAGAGTGGTGTAACATCTTTAATCCATCCTTCTCGACCAGTTCGGAGAATATTGCATTGATGTAGCTTCCACAGTCCACATTCAATTTACAATTCTTGTCTCCTATTTTAGTGAACGTGTGGAAGATCATAGTTCCTTTCAAATCGTTCTTTTCTCCTAATTGTGAAAATGCAGTACTGACGACAGGTAAGTGAGTCGAAGGTGTCTGCTTACTATAGTTATGTGCAATGTATTCACCTTCCCGTGCTTTTTCATCAACTTGGTCTTCACATGATTGTCATTGAAGTCATAATCTATTTCTTCTTCATCCACATAGTAGATGACTTCTTCTAAATTAGACTCAACAGTGTTTTGGGTGTTACACATCAGTGGCAGTTTGTCCGGGGGATTTTCCGGAAAGACATCAACAAACCTTGTAATCACAAGGGTGACTTTGGGAGGAATCAAAGTACTGTTTTTAGGGAAGACATCAGTAAACTCTGTAAGTCACTGGGGTGTTCTTGGGAGCAATTGGAGTATTGGACTTCGCAATGTCATCACTCTTGATCTCTTTGTCAGAGTCAGTCTTATGGTTCTTCCGCTTGAGAAATGACTTCCATAGTAGACTTTGAATTTGTTACAGACAGTTCCTTATCGATAGAGACTTTGACTGGCCTTGGACAGTTGGTAGCAACATGACCATAACCTTGACACTTGTGAAATTTGGCAATGGTGCTGATTTTGGGGAAATCTCGTTCGGGGCTTTAGCTCCAATTGTCTCGTTCATTGCTTTTGCTCTTGAAGTCAGTCTTACGTGAAAAGGGATGAGAATATGGGAACTATACTTAAGAGACTATGAAGAGGAGGAAGGTTTAGACACAGACGATTTTTCGTAACTCCTAGTGGTGTAGTTAGACTTGAAGGTATCTAAATCTCGAACTAATGCATAGGCTTTTTTAAGCTCAGTAATTTTACGATTCCATAACTCATTTTTCAGGTCTACTCTAAGTGTAGATCTAAATTGGGAAAAGACTTGGGCGTCACTCTTTATGCCTAAGATGTTATAGCGAGTGAGAAACTCATTGAATTCGGTGACATATTCTTTGGCGGATTTGTTGCCTTAGGTGATTTGACACCATTTGTCAACAAGATGTTTGTAGTAATACGATGGCACATATTTATCCTTGAGTTCATCCTTCATAACATATTGAGTTTCTATTGGCTGCTGAAATCGGGCTTGCCTCGAAGTTTTCATATTTGTCCAATATTGGATAGCTTGTCCAGTCAGTTTCATGGTAGCGAATCTGACTTTCTTAGCTTTGAAAATTGGGTACCAAATAAAGTACATGTCCATACTTTGTAGCCAATCCAGAAAAATTTGAGGATCTGAACGACCAAAATAATTCAGATGATCATCAAAAGTTGGCAAATCCAGTTGGCTGCTTGTCAAGTATTGATCATTCTGGTATGGTGTCAACGGATCACGTTTTCTTTCACGTTTGTTGCGGTCTTCGAGGGGAGTCTCTAGCTTAGCCAATTTCTCTTGACTTTTGTGCAGGGTTTGAGTAATGTACGTAAGCTGGGCTTGTAAAACGGTGAACATCGTGATAACTTGTTGGGAATCCATAGGGGTGATAGGGGATTGACTAGACTCTCCTAAAGGTAAGAGAATACACAACTCTAAACTAGATGTTAAACTAAATTTTTATTTGTCTTTTGGATTTTATAATTTTTATTAATGAGATTTAAATTCTAAATGCAAGAAAGCAAATAAAAGTGCTTAAGATGCAATTCTTACCTAATTGTGTTCTGATATCAAATTGATTTGAAACGTGTATGTGTGCAAAAATCAATAATAATAAAACTCTATTAACGCTTCACCAACATGAAACGATTGTTGGTAGGAAAGATAAAAAACTAGCAATATTGATCTATAGATAATTAAACAGGCAAGTGTATGTAGTCTACTGCAAATCAAAGAACTAATTGACGCTATTGTGTATGCAGGTAAAGTACTATAGGCAATAATGAAACTAAGGAGCTATCAGGCAGCATAATCGCAAAACTCACATTATAGTGGACAACAATCAATGTAAATAATATTCGAGATAATGTAATAACAGACTGTAAATAAAAGAACGTGGTTTGAGATTGTATCTGTTAAGAATCGCATTCGATCTCAGTGTCATGTTGCTGCAGATGCATAGTTCTTATCTCCACGAGCCCAATGCTTCTAGAATCGCGTGAATCGGATTCCAAACGGCTGAGATACGACTCGAAAACAAAACTTTTGCAGTAAACGGGTCTATCTTTGACTTAATGGGTCTGGAACTTTAGCTATTGGATCTGGGTCCTATAGAAGCGGGCCAAGTACTGTAGCAATCTGATCTGATGACTTAAACTCTGAATCGGGTTCTGGTTGGAATCTGAACCCAAATTGAACTCGAACTTCAACAGAACTCCTCTGTTAATTTGTGATGGCAGTTTTGCTGACGTCATCGTCGGTGACATGGCAGAGAGGTCGGGCGGCAGTGGTTTGGCAGCAGGCTGTCGTCGACAGTAGTGCTCGGGTAGAGCACGAGGGCGGGGACGGGCAACTGGCATGCGTTGTCACATGTGGTGGAGGCGAGCTCGGGCATGCGCTGGCGCTCGGGTGGCTGCGCTTGGACGCGAGTGGTGGCCCGAGGATGAGGCGGCGAAGAGGAGGGCTTCGGCGCTGCTGTCGAGAGAGGTCAAATGAGGTCTAGAGGGTTTTGGATTTGGTTGTAGAGTTGACGGAGAAGACAAGAGAAGGAGAAGAAGATGAAAAGTTGGTTTGCGACCGTGGCAGGCAGGGAGGAGAAAGGGAGTCAGTGGTGGCGGCTGGCACGACAGCGGGAGAAGGAGGAGAGTGGGAGCTAGGGATTTGGGTGAGAGAGGGAGGTTGGAGATGAATAGTGCCTTTTTTTATTTTGGGAATTTTCTTTTTTTCTGAATTTTTTTTTCTAGGGTTTTCTATATAAAAAGATATGATAAATACTACTAGGGTTCCACACTCCTACTAGAGTTCTCTCTAGGGGTTTCACACTTTAAAAGCCTCTAGGGTTTCACACTCTTAGAGGATTTGAATTTCCATTTCTCACTTATATTTGAGAAAATTTCAAAAACATTTTTCAATTCATTCATTGATTTAGAAGATTACATATGAGCCTTATAGGCAATACAAAACTTGAGTTCCAACTCATAATCGATGTGGTACTAAAAACAAAAGCAAATAAAAATAAATAAAAAAACTAAAGTAATCAAAAATTTTATAAAAAGAAAATGCATAAAAAATACTCAAAAATACTCGATCCAAATAAAAGCGACGGATCTTCATCTTCGTTGGTACTTACGTCATGTCTTCGTCTTGATGTCCGCATCAGACTTTCTGCAGAATTTCAAAGAAAGGGATTAATTTCAATAACTGAAAACAGTAACTATATGAAGACAGTGGTGCAAAAGTGATAATAATCTAAACACGTACAAGCTAAACATGATTGTTAGTTTCACGCATTTGATTTATAAGTTGAAAGTGAAGTTAAAATGGATATATTTCCCAGAGTAGAATAACTAGCACGTGTTTCCATGAAAGGGACTATAACTATTAGATGGAGTCCATAAGCATTGGGTGCTTGTACAGGTCCTAAGTTAACTATTAAATTATAAATAGTTATTTAGAATTAGATAACATTCAATGAAAGTCTTGTATCATGATAAGTCTGATTGTTCCGGTACTGAATGTGGTTTAGACAAATTTGTATTCTGAGAATAGAGTACTTTTCTAGTTTATCATGAAAGAATATCTCGTCTCAGTTTCGTGTTAGGAGTTTTCTAATATTGATTGTAGTTTGGATGAACTTGTGTTCTATCTTACAGAATAGAGTGCTTTTCTAATTTATCACGGAAAAATATCTCGTCTCAGTTTCGTGTTAGGAGTTTTCTAATATTGATTGTAGTTTGGATGAACTTGTGTTCTATTTTACAGAATAGAGTACTTTTCTAGTTTATCATGAAAGAATATCTCGTCTCAGTTTCGTGTTAGGAGTTTTCTAATATTGATTGTAGTTTGGATGAACTTGTGTTCTATCTTAACAGAATAGAGTGCTTTTCTAATTTATCACGGAAAAATATCTCGTATCAGCTATGTAGCATGAACAGTTTTCATGAACTCATACCAGTGTCGGACATTGTGACACGGACATTCTTGGGATACTTCTCAAACTTGTTCTCAATTGTGTACGATATTTTTTTCAATTCAAGACACTTGTTAAGTGCTTCTTGGATTTATGTCTTACGGTATCAGAATTCTTTTATTTCTATTTCATATTTGAGGTGTTTATTTACTTTTGCTTATGTATCAAAGATTATATTTTAGTGAAAAATAGCATCAGAATATTGAATTGTATTAAGCTATAAGTTTATAAATTTCTTTCAATATAACAAATAAGATATATTGAGTTTTGCAGGATGTTGAAATATCATTGCCTTTTCTTTGTTCAAAGTCATAAGAATGTACAGGTAGAATACAACATATATGTAACTGTTGGGTGTTATTTTATTATTAGAAATGTGTTTGGACTTTTGAATGTAAAGACATCTCTGTGCATGTATGTATATATGTCGTGTTCACATGTCCTATAATTTAGTGAATTGTCGTGTCACTAGTCCGTGTTTATGTGTTGGAATCCCAAGCAACAGAGACCAACAACACATCAGAAAATAGCCTATGTCCTCGGGGAAAAGGGGGAAAGAAATCTTATTGATCAATCAATTACATGATACAATCAATAGGGGGGAATGCCCCTCTTTATATAGCCACAGAGTTTATGAAAATAAGAAAATCAAACATTCTGAATTTAGATCAGAAACGAACATTGAATCCTATTTGGACACCGCCCAAAGACCAAACACTGTCGAGAGGTCAATTGGCCCGTCGACCGACTGAGCCAGTCTGCACTACTCCCGACTCTTGAGAAATGCTTGTCGATAGACCGTCGACAGCCATGGGGGGTCTGTCGACAGGGCTCTGTTGACAGCCAAGATGGTTTGTCGATAGTCAAAGTAAACTGCTGCTCCCTGTTGGCTTCTCCACATATCTGCTGCATCTAACACTTCATGAAAAACTCCGTACTAACACCAATGAGTTAAAAAAAAAAAACTCCACCATTAAGATTTTACCCCTATCTTCATAGTTCTCCACCTCTGTGAAGATTCTCAAATCGGAGCCGAACACAACATAGCACCATGTTGACTCTATCGGGCTGCACTAATTTGGTTGCCTAGATAACCCTGCCCAGGGTATCAAGCCATCCATAGTTCATCCAAACGAGCTCCATCGAGATCAAGCAACTGAAAATAAATTTGCAGCAACGAACCCGACTGACTGAGTCATATGAACCTCTTTACTAATACCGTCTTGGAGAACAATAACCTTCAATTTGAGTTTGTCTAGCTCACTAATTCGAAATACACGTTTCTTCATCCATTTTTGTATATTCCACTTGATTTATTTCGCTGCAACTAATTCAACCTGTTCAGTACCCATCAGGGCTATATGATCTCCACCCGGTGGCAATCCGGTGAGATTCTACTGACACCGAACCAACTGAAGGTGGTGGAGTAGCATCGACTTTCACCCGTTGCGATACATCCTTAGTCTTTAACCTCTCTACCTGTTAAGACATCGTAGATTTCAACAATGAAGTCCCATTAAATGTGACATGCTTGCTCGACATAATCTTCTTGTTTTCAGGGTCTCATAACTTGTAGCATTTCATATTCATCTTGATGACCAAAACGCAAACTTTTTTACTCGCGGATTTATCTTGTCGTTTTTGGCACTAAAGTAAACCGGGCATCCAAAGACCCGCAGCAAATCATAGTTCTGAGCAGCTCCACCCGACCAAATATCTAATAGAGTTTTACCTCCTATCGCAGTCGACAGTAGTTTATTCATGAGATGACTAGCATATTCTAAAGTCTCAGCCCAGAAAGACTTGTCTAATTGTGCATTAGACAACAAACACCAAATCTTCTTCAGCAAGGAACGGTTCATCTCCTTAGTCACCCTATGTTTACCAGTTTTGAAGTGAATACCAATCTCATTGTTCTATCCAAATTGTAAGAATTGATCTTTGTACTCCCAATATTATCAATTTTAGCACCATGATCTTCCTACCAGTTTGTTTCTCCATCATATTCTTTCACTTATTTAGGACTTCAATCTTTTATCTCATAGGGTATACCCAACATCGCCTAGATATATCATCAATAAATGAGGCAAAGTATCGATGTCCTTCAAGTGATGCAGTCTTGAAAGGACCCCAAATATTAATGTGAACATAATCAAGAAGACCTTCTGAGCGGTGAATTGAGGCGCCAAATTTCACTTTCGTCTTCTTGTCCAAAACACCATGTCCACTTCCTTTTAATTTGCAAGTAGATGCACCTTCCAATTATCTTTGATTTGCACACGCTTTCAAGGAGTTCAAACGAACTTGTTTGAGCCTCATCTGCCATGACCTAGTAGAGTCATCTTCCACATGTTTTGAAGCTGCCAAATTTCATGTATCTGCACTACCCTTCAAGTAGTACAAATTGTTGCATCGAGTGCCCTTTAGAACTACCAATGAGCCATTGGACATCTTGAGAACGCCTTCTCCAAGAGTCCTTCTTAGGCCTGCGCTTCCAAAGCTAGCTGAAATCAAATTCTTCTGTAACTGAGGTACATTCCTTACATCTTTCAGCTCTCTTATCATCCCATTAAGCAACTTGATATGAAATGTATATATCACTTTAATCTGGCATGTGTGTCCGTTGTCGAAAGACACCAAGCCTCCATCTAATTTTTCAAAACTAGCAAACCACTCCTGTTTTGAACAAATGTGATAGGTAGCACTCTTATCCAAAATTTACTCAGATTCCTCTGAACAACAACCAATAAGGTGCTAGAAAGTGAATAATTAGATGAGTCAGAATCATTATCATGTGCCTGTGTGATATTGGCCTTTGATTTAGACTCTTTCTTCTTCGGCTTAATCTTTGGACATTCAATCTCCATTCCATCTCTGCAGAAAGCACACTGGTTCTTCTTTAACTCTTTACGACAACAAGTTTTGGACTTTTCAAACTCTCCCTAGCTCTTTTATGATTGGGACTATCCCTCTTGCAATCATTGCTTCTCCTGCTGTGCTTTTAAAAGAGAACTCTTGTCCTTCCTCCTTACTTCGTAACTCACAAGTGCAGCTGGCACATCACTATAGTTAAGTGTTTGTTTACTATTAATCAAGGCTAGGATGAACGTCTCATACTCTTCATCAGGAAGATAATTCAAAAGAATTACCGCGTTGTCTTCTTCTTTGATCGCCACATCTACATTAACTAGGTTTGCAAGAAACTTTGTGTAGTTGTCTATGTGATCACTAATGGAGAATCATCTCTTCAACTGAAAGCGATAAAGCCTCCTCTTCAGATGCAATCGAGTCTCGATGCTCTTCATTAGATACTTCTTCAAGCCTTCTCTTAACAATTTGGGCCCGACTTATATGATGTGTTTGTGTGTGTTTGTGTGTGGGTGTGGGTGAGTACTGGTGCGTGCATGTGCTCGGATTCGCGATCAATCATTTATCAAAAGTGGGGAAAAAAACTTATTGGAATATTTCCGTTATTGATGGAAATCTCTCAAAATTCCACTAGAAACTAATAATACTTGATCATCTCCTCCCATCGATCCTCAACTTATGCAGAAAAGTCTTTTGATGACAAAAAGTTGATTGTTAGCCTTCACTTCTTTACAAATTTATTACTCTCTTCGTTCGGGAATAGTAATGGAATAGTAATGGATTTTTTGATCAAAATTGTCTCAAATTAGTAGTACATTTTGAATAGCAATGCTATTTTCTTCATTCTCAATGCTACTTTTATCTTTCTTTATTTATTTTTATCGTTCTCAATTTTAATTTTATCATTCAAATTCAACTCCTCACAAACTCTTAATTTTCGTGTTTATGTTCGATCAAAAAACGACAAGTAAAACCGAACAGAAGTACTACAAATCAAATGGATATAGAGCAGAGAGAGCGCACGCAAGAGGATGATGGTGGCAGCCGCCCTCAATCAATGAGTGGGATCCACTGCCGGAGCAGTGGTCCACGCATGTAATCAGAGCAGAGGGACACTTTCTTCTTACAGCTCCTTCGCAATAGATATAATAAATTTGTATCTCTTTGCTTGCAATGGTCGAAAAGAATTTTAGATTGAAATTACAAGAACCCAATACTGCAAGCTAATTATACGATCACTCTCAAATGCACAATACATAGAGACCATTAGCGATTCATGGAGACTTGTTGACAAACACAATAATAGAACCAGTTAAGATTATACTCCGGGATAATTCTCTCATTTCAAGTTGTTCTTTCTTATTTCATAGGATCTTCTTTCCCTCACAATGGTGTCCCCCTTGTCCCCCCACCCCCCACCCCCCTCCTCGTGTGCCTACCTTTTCTTTGTGGGTTTCCTCCTTTCTATAATGTGAGCTTATGGGTTTTTTCTCCACAGTGATCTTGATGAAGGAATCTTTATGACTCAGCAAGTAAGATTTAACGCTGCATGTAAAAAAAAAAAAAAAAAAAAAAAAATCTGATTTCCAAGCTGAAGAAGTCGCTATATGGGCTGAAGTAATTGTTGAGGCAATAGTACAAACGATTTGACAGCTTTATGTGTGGGAAGAAGTACAAAAGAAGTAAATATGACTCATGTGTTTACTACAGCAAGTTACCAGATGGAGAATATATCTATTTGTTGCTATATGTTAATGATACGCTGATTACTTTCAAGAGTAGATCAACGACTGATAGATTGAAGAGACAGTTATCTTTCGAGCTCGAGATGAAAGAGCTAGGCGAAGCAAAGAAGGTACCGGGCATGAAAATTGAGAGAGACAGAGATAGTGGCAGGGTTTGCTTGACATAAAAAGGGTATTTGCAAAAAAGTACTTCAGAAATTCAATATCAATGGTGATACAAATAAGTACATCGTTGACTCCTTACTTCAAACTTAGAGCTATTATGTCTCCTACTACAGTGTACGTGAGTATATTTCTCACGTACCGCATGTCAGCGCAATTGGTAGCTTGATGTATGCTATTGTATGTACAAGGCCCGATTTGTCATAGCCGTCAACATGGTTAGTAGGATATATACGATCCCGGTAAGAGTTATTGGGAGGCTGTGAAGTGAACTCTATGGTACATCAAAGCTGCTATAGATGTTGGAGTGATATTTGAGAAGGATACTAAGGGTAAGCAAGAGTGCATGTGGTATGTTGACTCCGATTATGTAGGAAATCTTGACAAACACTGATCTATAACGGAATATATCTTCACATTGTCGCAAGCACTGGTGAGTTGACGCTTGACTTTACAGTCTATTATCGCTTTGTCAACAACAGAAGCAGAATATATAGCCATGACAGAGGTTATAAAGGATGTCATTTGGCTTCAAGGGTTGCTTGATGACTTGGAGATCAAACTTGATCTGTTGAAGATCAATTGTGATAGCATGATATTATCTATTTGACGAAGAACTAGGTCTATCATGCATGAATGAAGCACATCGACGTCAGGTTTCAATTTGTTAGAGAGATTCTCGAAGAAGATCTAGCGCTTGAGAAGATTCACACGAAAGAGAATTCGAACTTTTTTAAGAACTTACTTCACATCCTTCCAGTTGGTTCAGTTCGGTGGAGCTTATTTGGATGAACTACGTATGACTTGATCCTCTGGGCAGGTGGCACGTAGGCAGTCATAATGGTGCAACCCATTTGCTGAGTTAACATGGTAATTCGTTGGTATTCGGATCAGATTGAGAAAACTTCACCGAGGTGGAGAATTATAAGAGGATCTAAAAATCAATAAATAGAGTTTTTAAACTCATGGCAAAAGCACAGATTTTGGAGCAGAGGTCCAGATCGGTCAACCGCCCGGTCGATCGACGTGCACAGTAGGCAAGAAAAGGCACGGATCGGTCGACTACCCGATGAACCGACTAATAGATAGCAGCAATGGCTCAGAAGGCAATCAGTTGATCGCCCGGTCGACCGATTAATAGAGCTCAGTTTCTTTTGGTGCAGCGTGAAGAAGGCCTAGCGGTCGATCGCTACAAGGAGCCGGTTGATTGACCAACGCACAAATGGCATCTCCAAATTGGATTTTGATGAACCGATCAACCGCCCGGTCGACCAGCCTGCGTGTTGTGGCAGTTTCCAAAGTGGATTCTGAATTCATTTTTGATTCGATTTCAGAATTTTTGATTTTCTTTTCTTCATGGATTCTCTTGCTATATATTGAGCAGTGTTGTACCCTTATTTGTAATATGTACTTGTGATTTGATTAATAAGATCTCTCTCCCTTCTGCCCCAAGGACGAAGTCAAATTGTCGATTCTCGTTAAATCTCATGTTTTCTACTTTATTCTCTGCTCGCACATTTGTGATTGTTCTCGGCAACTCTGAACGTGGTTCTGAACCTCCCGAGGACGCAACACATATTTGAAGATAGATGGGTATTAGATCAGCCATGGCCCCTCCAAAAACCTGACAGTGCCCCGAAAAACCTCGAAACAGTGGACCAGCTCATCTTTCAGGTACATGGGAACTGGGATGAGGTGTTGATTAGGTCGATGTTTGACAGGAAAGCTGCAAATGCCATTATATCTACACCTATCAACAAATTTGATCATATGGGCTGCAACAAGGCAATCTGGATGAGTGAAAAGAACGGGAGGTTTGCAACTCGATCAGCCTACATGGGTTTGATTGAACTTAACAGCATTACGAGCTCGGCCACTTTCAAGAAGTTATGGGCGGGTAAAAAGGTGTAGCTGAGAGTCTTGCATTTTATCTGGAGGTGTCTCAACAATGCTCTCACAACCAACGGCCGTCGAGCTCACGCAATACCAGGGGATGACGTATTTTGTCCATTATGTCACTCGACCGAGCGCATCTCCTTCTTCATTGCCCTGTTGTCAGAGAGGTGTGGAACAAGTCCAAGGTCGATCACCAAATCGTCAATGGTGACGACATTGTCAGAGTCATAGAGCGATGGCTGAATTCGAGCAACGACAGCTCCAGCATTTTTGTATTTGGCTCCATGCTCATGTGGTGCTGTGTGTGGAAGAGTAGATGTAAATGAATTTTTGAGAAAGTCCTGTTCTCCGTCGAGACAACCATAGCCATTGCTTTTGTCATCTCTGAATCGGCCAGAGGATGCTCGATGAAACGCGCCCACATAGTTTCAGGGTGTCGACACTCTCTCGTCTCGGAGCCATCTTGGTCTAAAGTTTGAAAGAAGAACAAGCAATGAAGCCGCCCACAGAATTGGTCGTGGATGATTGCTACTTCAGCAGTTTGACAATTGGTTGTATGAATTATTACCTTCTACTCTATTAGAGGAGTTAGGGGAACATTGTTGCTAAATATAATTCGGTTAGAGCCTACACAACGTTTTCCTCAAAAGAATATAAAAACAAAAATAAAAATGAAGAGGTATATGTACAAAATGATGAATAAATATGAACCATTTTATGCAGCGCAAAACTACTACTTTTGATGTGTCTACTCCACATCCTTGAGTTTTAAATTGAGAAGTTTAATGTTTGATTTAGTTGTTTCATGCCATAGACAAATGGAGGGGGTTGCTATTTCAAATGTATATCTATCAATGATAAAATCTCATTTAACGATTTGAGATCGCTTGGTTGCAATGAAATAGGTGAAATCTCTTGAACTCTTTTCCACAAAACCTGTTTACAGCTATTTTGATGTTGAAATCATCATTCCCTTTTGAATTATGTTTTCTTAACATGATTAATTTGTTGATAAATGATGTGAATCCATTATCTGTTTTGTACCAAACAAACAGTGTCAGGACTCCGTCCTGGGAACTTCCAGAGATTTTTTCCCCCCCATGTACATGTCGTTTATGAGTTCTCTGGTGCAATAAATAGTGTTCTTATTGATTTGATTTACACCATAAAAACCTCATCTTTTAAGCCTCTCAAGAATTCTACAGTGACATGGGTCTTAGTTTCTTTTCATTCATGGTCCTTCATGTAACTGTTTTCTGTCATTATTTGCAATTTTAGCAGAGTGAATGCTACTTGGAAGTTGTTTAGTATTAACTAAATCATCACATGCTTCTGATGCAACAATCTTTACAGCTAAGTCGCCCTTTTCTTTGTGATTTTAATTTCAATATATTCAGTCAGTTATCAAACATATCCTGTTCGGAAATTTCAATATATTCAGTCAGTCAGCTAAGTCACCCTTTTTTGTTACTTCCTGTAGGAAAATATTACCCATTTCTCATTTCCCTTCACTACTCAAAGTTTTCCTCTTCAACATTTTTGTTTACAGTTTGATGAAAATATTGAGATCTGTCATGAAGTATTATCCAACTTTGTACAATATCTTGCTTTTCTTACAACTAATTTGCCCATAACATGCACGCCTTTTATCGTCACTACTTGAAGTTTTCCTCGTTTATTTTCTTCAACTTTTTTGTTTTCAGTTTGATGAAAATATTGAGGTCTGTCATAAAGTATTATCCAATTTTGTACAATATCTTGCTTTTCTTACAACTAATTTGCCCATAACGTGCACGCCTTTTTTTCATTTCACTTCAAATTGGAAGGTCCTCTCTGGTCATAATTATGTGGCTTCATTAGCTTGTTATTTGATAGTTTCAATAACATTTAAAATGATTAGACTACTTAGGATCTGTGTGTGGTGTGGATGAGAGGACTTACAAGGGAAACAAGCTAGGGAAAATGCAAGAAAAAACCCAAGAAATTAGGAAAACAACACGAGAATATCTGAAAAAAAAAAATGCTCGTAAATTAAGAAATGGGGAAATAAGCCATGGTATGCATTACATATGATGTGTTTGTGAAGGTATCTACATGTTTGAAAAGGCAAGAAAGAAAATTTTGATTTGGCAAAAGTTACAAGTAAAAACTTCCTTTTGGACAAATGTGTTGCCCTAGATAGGTATAATTGACAATGTATATCCGGGTTTTGGTAGTTACATTTAAGTCCCACGTGTTGGGATTTGAGTTGAACAAATAGTCTCACATCGACTAGACATCTGGGTATATAAGATGGTGTCCCAAGTCCTTCAATTGTTGGGATTTGGATCGAACAAATAGTCTCACATCGGCTAGACATGGAGATGGTCTTGAATATATAAGGACTTGGTAACTCTATCTAGAAGGCTAATCTTTTGGGATGGTGCCCCAAGCTCATATCAGAGCTTTTTGGGTTCGAGGGGGAGTTTCGCTCGGGTGGAGCAAATCGCTTTGAAGACTGTCTAGAGTTTGAGTTACATTTGTTCTTTTCTATTTGGATTTGTTTTCACTAATCATTTTTCATATTGCTTTGAGGAATCTACTGAGGAGATGACCAGAAGTAGTCAATCATCGGTGAAATCTTGAGTCATCTTCTGACGAAAATTGATGTCGTGAAGTTTGACGGCACGAATAATTTTAAGATATGGAGATGTGAGGTGATGATGCCCTGACGGCATCAAACCTTGAAGACTCTCTACGTCTGGAAGAAAAGCCGGAAGAGACATCCGAGAAGGACTAGGACAAGACTTGCTTACCCTTGGAACTGACTCTCTGCTTTATTTTGTGCATGAGAAAAGGATCTGCAGAGCTCTTATACCTCCGTTCATGTGGTTTCAGGCCTTGATACTCCAACATTAGACGGTTTAAATGGTAGCGTTTTTTGGTCAAAGTATCGGATGATTGCTCGACATGGGAGTAGATTCACAATTACACTGGTCATGTTGTTGATGTAAGAACTGAGAAGACATTGACAAAGTTTTTCACCTACTTTTTCTCATGTATCATATGAATTGCAATCAAGAAACTAGATCTATCTTGCGCACATATTTTGGAGCCTTTGTTATTCCAGATATACTAAATAGAATTTGGATGTGGTTCAAAAACATCCTCTCTCTCTCTCTCTCTCTCTCTCTCTCTCTCTCTGATTATTATTATTATTATTGTGTTGAATTTGATTTTGGTTGTACTCTTCATTGGGATTAGAAAACAGGCTACTCTGAAGGCATAGATATGATGCTGCCAATTGTTATTTAAGCCATCTCCTATGCTGGACTGACAACAATCATACAAAAAAAGTTCTGCCTAAATTTGGACATGACAAGCAATTCAGCATGCAAAAGAATGTTAACCTTGCACACTTTCAGTTGATGAAGAGGCCATAGAATTAGACCATAATTAGCAGCACTGATGCACTAATTTTGATTTCTATTGCTTTCATTAAAACTCAAAACTACGATGAGTACTGTTGTTGAGGAAGAATCAGCCAGAATTCGGATCCTTCATCAGTTAATCTAATGAGAATTAGAATTAGCTACTGTTGTTGCAAGAGGACCCATGCAATATACTCCATTAACTGGAATGAATGGGATCTTTCTAAACTTTCTATTACTAACATGCACATATCCTGTCCATTTTTAGAAACTGAGGAGATTCCTTAGAATTTGGCTGGGTGATCATGTTTCATGTTTGGGGAGAAAGAAACTCTCAATGCTATAAAGTAACAAACCAACACTCATTTAGTCCTACATCTCTATTTCCTTTCTTCATTCTCATCAAAGTTTTCTCATCATACTTGTGTGCCTGCTTGTTTCATCCAGAGATCGATGCATTATGTAGCGACACTTTGTACTATGATTTGCGTTATCCGACTGCTCTACCATTTGCATGAGCCTGTGATTCCTTGCCCATTACACATCACATATTGGGAGGTAAGTACTCTCTGGCCCTGCAGAGTGACAAGGGTTCTCAACCTGCCAAATTCTAGGATTAATTGCAAAAGTCCTTTTCATTCCTGTATTTGCCTCAGCGAGAAAATTGTCACTGATACACAAGTTTGAAATAGGATTGGCACCTACTGAATGAAAATTATTTGTGCAGGTAGAGCCCTGCCCTCAAGAGTAGAAGTAGAAAAGCTCCAAGGAAAACTGTGATGACATCCACATGCAGGTAAGTTTTTTCGTTTAGATATTGTTCTACATTTTTCTCTCCCTCACATTTTTCTAGATTTTTTTTTAATTTTATTATTCCTAACTCTTTCACATCTTTACAATCTACAATTTTTCTTTTTTCTTTTTAGTTTTTTTTTCTCTTTAATATTTTTATTTTAGTTTTTATTTTTTACTCTTATTTTACTCTTATTTTTAACTGTTTCTTTTCCTTTTTTTAAAGATTAAGATAATTTTCTTCTTTTTATTTTTGATTTAATGTTATTTTCTTCATATTTAATTATTTGTTCACTATTTGTTTAAGAAAATAGTTATATCTTATGTTGAATAGATGAATATAAAAATTTCTGGATAAATAGTTCAAATAAATATATAAAATAGATCACCATGTGAAACTAGGGACAACTCAAATTAAAAGAAAAAAGATTTCATGTGCATGACACAATCTACATAAAATTCTCATATAATAATAATAATAATAATAATAATAATAATCTATAACCACTCTTAGAAGTAAATAATTAAAGCACGTGCTCAATTAGTGTCTGCCCCGCTTTTTGTCCCTCCCACCTCCCCCTCTATTTCCCTATCATTTCATATTTTAATAATTATTTTAACTTTAATTTTATTCTCGTAATATATTCTGAATTCTCAAATTATACAAACTCGCTCTCTTTAATTCTTTCTTTCTATCGTCCTAATATAATTGAAACTCTCTTACTATGTAATATATATAATTATAATTCTCAAATTATAAACCTCTCACTCTCTCTCTCTCTCTCTCTTCTCTCTAATTTTCTAATATAATTGTAACTCTCAAATTATAAAAACTCTCCCTAATTCTTCTTTCTTTTTCTAGAATTAGAACTCTCAAATTATCTCAAATTACGTACAATCTTAATCAGATTTTTCTTGTTTTAATTGACTTTGTGCTTCATTTTTTTCAATTATTTTGTGTGCTTCTTTTTGAACAGCTTCCCCTACTTCGTATACGCTCACTCTTTTTTCCTCTATTTTTTTCCTTTTTTCTTAAAATTCTTTGCTTCTTATTTTATAAATATTATTTTTTTATTTTCATGATTATCTTGCTTTTTATTCATTTTTTACGTTTGTTTCTATTCTATTTTTAATTCCATTTTTTCTACAGTGAAGAATAAGCGAGGAAGTCAATATATCCGGTGTCGACTAAATATTATTATACTATTGGCTATCTTGTTTTCTTTTTGTTCTCTTTTGTTGATTTATTTTTTTATTTTTTTATTGTTTAATATTGGTTTGCAGATCTACCGATGGTTAAATGGGTCATGCTTAATTCATACTTGAACCAAAAAAAAAAAACATTACACATGCGAAAAAAATCTCAAGTTGGTCTAGATTTGAAATAATATTTGTTTTATGTATATATGATGATTCTTGTTTGTTATACTTTTAATATATTCTATAGTATTGCTATATGAAAGTTTATAATGTTATTTTATTTCTTGCCCCAATTTTCTACAAATAAATGATAGAAAGGATGCATTCTCCCACAAAAAAGAAAAAGATAAAATGGACGGATAAAACAATAGCATATGTAACTACTCATTTAATTTTTTTATTTCCTCCATCACTATTTTTTTCCCATTAGATATTTTTGTCCTTTATTCAATTCTTTATTCACTAAATTCCTTCTATTAGTTTTTATATTCAAGTCTACTTTTTTTTCCCCAAGTATTTTTTTCGTCTTGATTCTATTTTACTTGCTTTTGTATGAGTTCTTTCTAGATTTTTCGTGACCTTTTCATTTTTTACTTCTGAGATTTTTTTTTCCCCAGCACTCTTTAATTTTTACTTCATCTATTTTTCTTATTTTATGATTTTATTCTACTATTTTTTACTATTCGTCCTGATTTCATCCATTTTTTATTCTTTATTATGATTGTTTTTTCCCCTCCAAAATTGAGTTTGTCCTATTTTAGTTTATTATTTATTTCTATTTCTTTTATTTCTTATTTTTGTTTTTGGAAGATTTTATTCTACTTTTTTTAATTTTTTTTGGTGGTTTTCTTATTTCTCCTATTATTCATATTCCTTTTTTAACTCTTTCTTTTTTCTAATCTCTTAAATTTGAAGATTTTTTCTTTATAATTAAGTTTTTCTTATTTTACTTTTTCATGGTTCTTTTTTATTTTCTTTTTAAATTTTTATTTCTTAAATTTTTTATGCTATTACATTTTTTTAATTCTTTCTCTTCTCCTTTGTATGTTTTTTCTTTTACTTTATCATTATTCTTTTGTTTTAATTTTTTTGTGATTTTTCGTTTACTTCATACTTTATTATTTTTTATTTTTTCTCAATTATTTATTCTCCATTACTTCAGAACTTGTTGTTTTGATTCGTTCTTTTTTATTTTTATTATAAATACTTTTATAATTTCTTTATTTCTTCTC
This sequence comes from Agave tequilana, assembly GCA_038442645.1. Lineage (NCBI taxonomy): Eukaryota > Viridiplantae > Streptophyta > Magnoliopsida > Asparagales > Asparagaceae > Agave > Agave tequilana. The sequence goes on from JAVJIF010015699.1 coordinate 37,135, forward strand.
TAATGATTTAATGAAAATAGATGAGTATCTCTATCATTACTTTTTTGAATTAGATTGATATTATGTTGTTTCGCATAAATTATTAAAATAAATTATAAATTATGTTCATAAATTAGGAATAATTCTGATTTAAAAACCTTCAAGTGCCTCTGGCATGTGGAATGAGAAAAATGGCAAAAATAAGAACAACATAGAAATAATTTCTAAAGTGACAAATTATAAAAATCTTCATCAATTACCTTACACTATTTTTCTAATAAATAAGAAAGTCTTTTCTTTATATTTCTTCAGTGCTCTTGATATTCTGAGTAACTTTAACTTGGAGCTCATCATATTTCTCCTCTAATAAATAAAGCAATTTAACCCATATCCCTCCATCCTTTAACTAACAATCATTTTTTATCCTATTATAATAAGATAAAACACAAAAACAATTCATTAGTCACTAATTTATAGGTTAATAACATTATCAAAATATTAGGTTTCACACATGATATATATCAGAGTGTATCATAATGCACGCACCGCATAATTAGAACATGCACACATGCACAATGAGTTATAACCATTTCAAAGTACATGTGATACAAGTCTATCAAAAAATACACATAATTTCCACAAATACACACATACACGCAATAGCACATATATAACCAATAAGCCTAGAGATGACATGTCTCCTCCACTGACACAAGGTGCACATACCACAAATTCTGGGGATCACATTCATATTAAAATTGAAATTATGGTCACAAAGACTTCAAAATGATTCTGTGCGCGCGTGTTGTAAGAGAGACATTTCTGAAAAATTGGCTTATTTATCACATAGTTGAAAAAGAATAAGGATGTAATATCAGTGTATGTCATGAGTTAATGTCAAAATCCATGTCTCTGATCTCTAATCGTATTTACACAAGGCATGGTAATGTGAGACACCTACCCTAAATAAATATATACTGTGCACCACTAGGAGTATTGACTAACAAGTTTATATGTAAAAAAATAAAATTTTAAAAAAAAAAAAAAAAACTCGATGACCAGCTTCCTGAGTCACAACTCATCTCATATCATACATATGGATTTAGCATATATCAAGCAGCTAGAAAGTCAGTGAGGCCTGACTCACTATTCAAAGAGTGGAATTGAGTTGTGAGGAGTCTTAGGTTCAACTCCAGTTATGACCTAATATTCAAAAGTAAAAAAAAAGAGCTAGAATTGGTGCATCACAACATATACGCAAAAGCATACATCACAAATAGGAAAATGTGTGTACCGGTGCATCACATCCTATATCAAAACTCTCTTGATATATATTCAAATGCACATGCACACATATGCAAAAACATGTATGAAGCCCTGAATCACATAAACCTATCAAGCATACAGATCCCAAATCATGACGATCATATAGATGATATGCTAGAGCAAAGCCAGTATATGACATAACCATAACAAAGCAATAGCATTAGTGTTATCGGCCAACATAGGATAGTAGCAAACCCTGTATAGGTTATTTAAGTTACAAATGGAAGTGTCTAAATATTTAAGTTACGAACCAATAATATAATATACAATTTATCATTTAAGTGCTTCAAATTATTGGACCTATCTAGTAGTCCACGTTTCGGTCCAAAACACTTGTGTTCATTCTCTGTGATAACATTGATGAGATGGTCTGAATCAAAAGATAAGAGTTTATGTGTCAAAGGAACCCGGCTATGTCCAAGCTTGGATAGAGGCATCATTATACATAGCGGAAGTACTAGAAAAATGCATCAGATGCAGCCTAACCAATATTTGGAGGATGCAGTTCCTCCTGTGTAGAGCTAACTACGTTATCTGGCAGCACCAGTTTCTTGGACTTTCTTGTCATTTAGTCCGTTATCCGGTAACAATAAATAGTCTTGAAGTTTTTGGGAACTGTCTTATCTTAGAATTCCCGTCTTAAATCTATATCGGTGGTCTTGAAAAGATGAATCAGAAAATTCCATAGCTCATGCAACTTTTATTGTCCACAATGTATTTCACAATGACATAAGCTAAGTTGATCCATATATGTCAATGGTAGAACAGTATTTGTGCATAGAAAGTCACTTGCAGCTGAGTGTGGAAATATATTTGCTCGAACAATTCTAGCAATTTCTCTACAATGCGGAGTCAGATTTTTTTTTTCCCCCCTCTCGATCTCTTTTTAATCACAAAAGTAGTGGCAACAGTGTAACAAGGTGTCATCAATGACAACTCTATACTCTTAGATGTGGCAATGACCAAATTAGAATCTGGGAAGATACACTTGAAAATTCATTATAACTTCATAGCACAGGATCCATTTGCAGATCCGAACAATCTAAGAAATATTGGATCCAGTCAAGGACCCAACCCAATAATTTAAAGGATTTTATATTTGGGACTGATTATCCAAAGCTAATATTTCTCCTTAAATATGTCAATTTCTATTAAGAATCAGATAGAATTTAGCAAGACTTTCTTTACCTCTCATGTATTGCTTTACTTTTTCTTTAATAAATACTAGATTTGTTCAAGTTGTAAATCGATGTGCCCTAGAAGAGGGGTGAATAAGGTTTCAAAATAATTTAGAACAATGATACACAATTTCTCATTCATTGTCATGATGACAATCCATTAAATCGTTAAAAGAATGACATAATCAAGATGAGGTGGCATCAAAATGATCAAATGGAGCATATGCTCCCATGTCAATATTCATGTCTCAGAAGATGCGTAGTTTGAAGCATAATGGGCACTTCCAAGTGCTCCCCCTGCATAATTGACAAATGCACGGAGATATGCACACTGATACATGCACATACATGATATATACCATAAATATGCATCACAAAGTAGATAAATACATGAACACGCATAAACATAAAAATGGACATGGATAAATTCAGAAGCATGCAGATGCACAAGACTTGTCTAAATTTCTTCCCTTTGTCACATTACAAAGAACGCATACGAGAAAGAATAGTGGCACACATAATCATATAATAGTCCTCATTGAAGAAAAATACATATCTTATTACATAATAAGTCTATGCATCTCAATATCATAGAATACAATTCATATATAATAATGTTAAAGATCTATGCCTGCTCCATGGTTTAAAGTAAGAATCATAGGGTGCTAATCTTAACCCTATGCATAAAAAATAACTACAATTGGAGTAATAGTCACATGAAACCAACAAGCTCAATGGACATGATAACAGTGAATTCACAAGTCATAAATGAGGAAATTGGAGATGAGATGGCCACAGGTTTCTTGTAGACATTATTGACGATGATCAGCTTAAAGTTCATATATCAAAGAAGCATAACAACAAATAAATAAATTGGGGGAAAAAAAAGAACATGACAAACTGTGCATGATCTAGCAATTTTTTAGGATAATAATGTAGGATATTATTAATCATCATTAATCAGCCCAATGCAGCAAGTCCTACAAACGAGCCAAATAGAAAGTCCAATAATATTCTCGAGGAGATGGCACTAGAAAGGATAATACATATAGGGTCACCTGTTTACTAATAAAATTACAAGGAAAGATAAAAAAGGAAAGAGCTTTAGTAGCAAAGCATAAAACTTAATCACAGAATTGACATTTGATTTCATTGCACCTTAAGGTATCATTGCATCAGAAAGCTCTCTGGCAAATGCATCTCTGAAAATGTCATCGTCTCGCCTCAAGATGGAGATATCCAAATATTCAAATTCCTGTATTTCTTGAAAGTTTTGGAGCGTGATTGGTGAATTTCAAGAAGTTAACAACCAGACCTTACAGTTTTGAAGTGAAGAACAAGAATTTACCTGTTGATGCATAAACAACCAAAATCAATAACGTGAAAACTTAAAAACTATATAATGTAAATCCCATTATAGTTATCTTTCAGTGCTATTCTTTTTCCCTGATCACAACTGAGAAATGTAAAGAATCAAAACAAAGTATCATCAGATCCTAAAGTAACCAAATCCTAATGCAACAAGTTACTTCCTGTCCATCAAATGACAGCTCACCAAAAATCACAACTTGAGTTTAGCTCAAAATATAGATAAAAGGCAAAGATACATTACCCAATGGCTGAGAGATTTCCTGTCTCAGAACCTGAGTCATTCTTTCCAGTAACATTCCTCCCTCGAAAGAAATCCAATTCAGGTCCTTGTCAAAAGAGTTTTTCTAGAATTTGACGAAGATAAAAAGGAAACTCAGACAAAATAAGTGTGAACTGCATGTCAACAACTGAATTTGTGAACAAATTTTTAATCCCAACTGCTTCGGCAACAACCAACACCTCCAGCAACAGACAATGCCCAGTAACTAGCATTCCACATAGAAACAACAGCAACTTGAACTGTACTATGCTTTAATATAGCTAATACTAAGAGAAGCTTCTGGATAACCACTAGAAAATGGACATGCAAAGTTTCTCTTCTTAGATTGAATGGTCCCTGCTCAGAGCATAAAAAATCAAATTACAAACTTGTAATAGGAACCGTAAAGTATATAGCTAAAACAGAATTGCTCTAAAGTTTCCAAAATTTGTTTAAACGTACCAAGCAGCCTAGAACAATCAGTAAAACAAGAAATACATTAAAGCGTGATTTAAAAAATGAAATTTATTGATAGCAGAAGTTAATGAATTCTGTTGAGGAGGGATGGAAAAAACAAGAGAATGAATTGTGTTGTAAATAGAATTCAGATACAGGAAGGTTAAACTGTTAAAGATCTCATACTAGTAAGAGAAATCTAGAAAAGGCCAACCAAAAGGTGCAAAAACAATAAATGCTAGGGGAAAAATCTGAAAGCAAAAGAATATGTTAACAATTTATATAGAAATTGTTTATGATGACATGGATCTTTAAGCAACTAAAGAGATCCAATGAGTTCCAGAGAGAGCAAATTTGAAGAACTTTTGCAATCCTACTCGCAAACTTGAACCTTATGTCTAGTTCTGAATCAGTCAAGTTTCTCAATGATTGGTCCAATAAAATTCTGGCAGATCCAGCACCAGAAAGAAGCAAAAGTCTTTATTGCAGGTTCTGCTTTTGTTTTTCCTACATTAAATTTGGCAAGTCCTTATCTCCATGGATAAGGGATCCTCTCTACTTAGATTTGGAGATAATAACAAGAAGAACAACAAAAAGGCTTTACTCCAAATTCTGGGGTTGCCTACATGGATCCTTAATCTCCATTTAGCATCATTAATGGCCAAATTAGCAATCTGTTCATTAAGTTATATAACAAGAAAATATTTATGACGATTATGAAAGCTATTCGCTTTTGTGAGGTATCCTGCACAACCTATTCATTACCTGGGTTTATATCTGATTAATACAATAGGAAGTACAAAATATGAATATCAATATATCTGTCCACAATGATATGTATAATAGCATCTAGCAAAGGTTTTATGTTGGTATGGACTTTTAAGCAACATAATAGATCGAATGAATCCGAGAGGTAGCAAGCTTTTTAGAATTAAAAAAATTCCAAGAAACCTATGGTAAAAGGGCGCAATTAATAAAATTTAACAATAACAAAAGAAATTAAAGGAATATCCAACTAAAAGAAAATAAAATAGAAATAATCATACTCCGTGTCCGAGGATGCAGTCGAGTTGGTTTGAATCTCCGGGATGTGACAAATTTTGTGCCAGTCCTCGCCGACATCCCTCTCGCATTTCCTTTTCAGTAGAGGACATCCACAAATTGTCAGACTGGTGAGCCTGGGAGGCAACTTATGAGGTAACATTTCCAGGTTGTCACAATATGCAAGCTCCAAAGTTTGGAGGAAGTTGAGTCTGCCTAGCCATTCAGGCAGAGCAGTCAGCTCATCACATCCCTGTACTTTAAGATAACGAAGCTCAGAAAAGAAAATTGGCGGCTCTCCTCCTGTTCCATTCCCGAGCAATGTCAAATCATTGTTTAATGTTAACTTTAGAGTCCAGAGTGAGCGGAAGTGCCACCGAGTAATACAGTCTGGCAAACAAGCCATGTAACAGTTCATAATCTCCAGCTCCTTAAGGGCAGTGAGGTACTGCAGCCCATGCCACCCAGATTCTGATTCTTCAAAGTGTGCAAGTTTTAGCTTTCGGAGTCTGGACAATCCAAAGAGACACTCTCCTAATAGCTCCTTAGTGACAGATTCCATTTCCAATTCCAATAATGATGACGGCATGTGTGGTTGTATTTTCAATTTAGGGCACCCCGCTATAATCAAAGTTTCAAGGGAAGGGAACATATGTGAGTTAGGCACAAACCACTCCTCCAGGCCAGGCAGATTCCAGAGCTTTAGATATCTCAATGACAAGAATGAGCCTCCTAAATTATCCATTCTCTTAAGGGCATACATACTCTCTACCTGGAGATGCATGAGGGAGGGCAGTTGTCCAAGAGGTGGAAGGCTTTCACATCTTTCAATATTGTACAATGAGAAGCTCTCCAACCCCGAGAATGATAATAACTGGTCCTTCTCTGCCAACCAAGAAGGAAACCTGCTGCCACCGTAATCCTCTATGGTCAAATGCCTCACATTCGTATGAGGCCGGAGGTTCTCAAATACATCTGCATCCATATTTTCTACTAATGGTGGTGTTGATGCCGCCCAGTCTATCACAACTTCTACCCACTGCCTGGTCCACTCTGTTCTCCACCGATATTCTAATGAATGGAGGCCTGCTTTTGCTGTTAGATTTGCTTCCATGGCTTTCACTGGATCCTTCACATTACTGAGACATGTGATCTTCAGTGTACCTCTGATTTTGTTTAAATGTTTCAGTTCCGCAATGGTGCACCCTGACTTCTTACCTACAAGAAATGCTGGCAGAGTCTGAAGGCTATGTAACTTCCCAATATCACAGGGCATGCAAGTCAGTTCACATCCTGAGATGTCAAGATGATTAAGGTTTATCATATCTCTTGTGCCTTTGGGTAGCTCTCTAAGCTCACTACAGTTACTAAGGTTCAATATTTGCAACTTGGTGAGGCCAGTGATTGACTCTGGTAATGCTTGGATGCTAGAATGTGACAGGTCAAGTAACCTCAGGTTATGTAGTTTGCCAATTGTTGAGGGTAGCTGTCGAATCTTGGCACAATTCTTGAGATTCAATGTTCGTAAGTTGTGCAGGGAAGCAATAAACTCAGGTAACACTTCAACCTTAGTATTTGACAGATTGAGAAACTGCAAATAATAGAGATCCGTGATGGACTCAGGCACTTCTTGAATCATAGTGTTTGACAGGTCCAGAACCCTCAGATGTTGTAACTTTCTAATGGAATCAGGGAACTTCAATACTGGAAAACCACAAAACTGAAAAGCACGTAAGCAAGTTGTGCGCGCTATGAACTCCTCTATCTCTTGAGCCAGATGTTGTGTTTGCCCAGATAAAAGAAGTGACCGCAATTTACTTGTTGCAGTAACATGCTTCAGGAACCCTGGAGACAAGCCATCGTCACTGATCACATGAAAATAGTAACATCCATCTGGAACATGTATCCCAGTGCTATAAATGCAGGATTCCTTCCATGCGACGGAGCATGCAAAATCATGAATTAAATCATGCATCTTACATGATACTATGTTCCCATAATCATCTTTTTCTTCATCTTGAAAGAGAGAAATCTCTAGCATATAGTTGAAATATCGGCCTCCAATGTCTTCCAAATCCTCGCTTCCAGATGATGATTGAATGAACCCTTCAGAAATCCAAAGCTGAATCACTTTCTGTTTGTCAATCCGGTAGTCTTTTGGAAAAATAGAACAATATGCAAAGCACTGCTTCATATGCGGTGGCATAAAATCATAACTTAACCTCGCTGGCATAAATCCATAGCCACCATACCGTAATGTCCAATATTCAGCGATCATTGACCACACAGTTTCATTTCTTTTGAGGCTCATAAGACTTCCCAGCACCTTAACAGCTAATGGCAAGCCCCCGCACCTGAGTACAACTTCCTTGGCTATCTCTACTAGCAAGCTTGGGATCTCTTTTACTTCTGCCTCATAATGCTCAAATGCTCTCTCCTTAAATAAGGTCCAACAAGCATCATCTGATAAAGGCTTCAATTCGTACGGTATCATCCTTCCCATCATTTGAACAACCATGAAACTGCGAGTAGTTATTACAATCTTGCTTCCTGGTATGCCACTGCGCAGTGAATCCTTTACTGCATTCCATTTTTGGGGATCCACCTTCCAAATGTCATCTAGAACAAGTAGGAACCTTCTGCCAATGAGTTTTTTAGAGACAATACGCTTAATGGTGTTGATATCCGATGAGTGTACCAACCCTGCATCAGTCACACCCTCTGCTACCGAACTTAAAATAGAAAGTACATCAAAATGTTTCCCAACCGAGACCCACAGTCGTAGATCGAAATGATTTCTCACACTTGCATCGTTATAAACAGTTCGAGCAAGAGTGGTCTTTCCGACTCCTCTCACCCCAAACACGGGAAGGACAGTTACATCCTGGTCATCATCATCATCATGAGTGAGAAGAAGATGTATTACCTTCTCCTGATCACCATCTCTTCCATAAACTTCCCCATCCTTCTCCTTAACACCATCTCTTCCATCAACTTCCCCATCCTCCTCGGGTAGGAGGAAGAAAGGGTACAGATCTCGTTCTGCCTGCCTCTCGGAAACAGATTGTAACAAGATTGCTGATTCACCGTGCGCAAATTTCATAAGTCTATTGAGTTGTTTTATTCTGTGAGCCCTCTCATGGTGAGATTTGACTGATTTGCCAAAGTCACGCACCTTTTCTATTCTCATGGGCGGCCGACGCAGTGCTTGGAGTATCTCCATCTCCACTACATCGTCGGCATCAAAAGCCAAGTCTTTCAGGACCCTCAACCAACCGGACTGTGGTCTTCTCTCAGCATCTTCAGCCGATTTACATAACATCGACAACAGCTCCCGCAGCACCCGGAGCTCACGCCCGACCTCCCCATCTGGGAACCCACGCTCATCCAAAATGGAGAAGTTATCGATCAATCGGCTCAACAGTGGAGAAACAACGATTGACATTACTCGATTAAAGCTTTTTGAGATTTTGGGATTTGATTTCGGTAGGCCGAGGGGGCGTAGAAGAAACTAGATCTCGCTCTACCGCTCCGTTGACCTAGAAAAATCCCGTCCCCGTGTTCTTTTATCCACGCGAATAAGAGTTCTCATTTAATAACTACAATTTTTTTTGCGCACCGCAGTTTGCTCACGCTCACCGCGAGGCCGTCTGATGATGGGGGGGGGCCCACCATCATCAGACGGCTCACAACGCTCGCGAGGAGCGTTGTGAGAAAACTGCGATGAGCCAAAAAAATTTCTTTAATACTTACTCCTCCTTTCCTAAAAACTAATATTATAGTTTTTTTTCATATCGTACCCCCTTTCTTTGTTCGATTTTCTTTTCTTCTCTTCCTCTTTTTTTTTTTTTTTTTTTTTTCTGTCTTAAATTTAGAACTCAAGTAGGATGGGCCCTAGTGTTGATTTTAGGAGCAGAGGAACACAGAATTTATTTGAAAGAGGACCCAAAAATAATATTTTTATTCAAAATTTTCAAAATTATAATGTTTTTTTTTTCACTGTTACAAAATATTGAGTATATCACTTCTTTTATAAGTAAAATTACAATGCAAATTTAACTCAAAATCAAACTCCTCCTACTAACCTACTACTTACTTTATTTAAAAAATATATTAAACGCCCAAATTAATCCTATTATAATCATGACCCTTAGACTAAATTTTAATTAAGAATCATAATCAACTCAAACTTGACTTTCCTATTTTTATGAGGATTTGAATTAAAAAATTCACTAAGAATACTCGCCGCTTTTTATTTTCCATAATAGTTGAACTCCTCTTTCGATGTTTTGATATTCATTTATTGCTACTTTTCGAGTTGGACTTTTCTCTGCAAAAACTTTATCTTCTTTTTGCTTATCATCGAATCTTCAACTTTCTTTTACCCTTTCTTTTGTGCTTGATGTAATGATAGAAATCCGCTTGTATTGACTTCCCATTGTAAATGCATTTCGAATTAGTGGCTTCTTTTCCATTTGAAGAATCAATCAAATTCGAAATTTGATTCTTCTTGATGACTTTCTTCTTCTCTGCTTTGAATTGACTTCTTTCTTCGTACTTTATTTTTGTAAAACAAGGAATTCTATAAAAACACATGTAAAATTACAAAACAAGGAATTCTCTCTCTCTCTCTCTTTATATATTATATATACATCTTCCTCAATTCTCTCTCCTCCCACACCCTCCTCACTCGCCACCCTCCGACCGCCACGGTCACCTCTGAGCGGCCGCCACCTTCCAGGCACCCCCTCGACAACCTTCCCCTCCGCCGCGTTCCGCTATGACGGTCACATCTTCTCCCTCCTCCTCTCTCTAAACTCTCCTGTTTCTCTCTCTTCCTTTTACCCAACGCTAGAGCACCGTTCATCGGAGTTCTACCACTCGCCGAAGCCAACGCGGCCACCCCAGTCACGGTCGGACCCCGGGGCTCCTTCCCCTCCTCCTTCCTTTTCTCCTTTTTCTTTTTCTTTATCTTCTTCTTCTTCTTTTCTGTTGCTGCCGCTCACTGTAAACCAACAAAACCCATAGCAGGGTTTAAATACTTCAAACCTGTAACCCGCTATTGTTGACACTTAAAAAAGACAAGATTCTTATTGGTCCGAACAATGTCTAAACTTGTTGACATTTACAAAAGACAAGTGACAGACGAGCTGAAGACCAGTTTTCACCCATCTCCGAGGGACAGGGAAGCAACTTGCACTCCACTGATCCAGCAAGAAGACAGTGAACCCAGATTGTTTCTAAACAGACCTCAGCAGGTCTAAGGTGCTAACACTTAGCATCGCATGAGCCCAAAGGGATAGCCTCGCTTGGGAGGCTAATATCACCCAACTTCGCCAAGAAGCTAACTCGCAAACTTCGCTACAGATGACTTCCAGCTCCACCAAAGGGTTTCTTTCGGACTTTGCCAGAAGCTGCCTCTAGCCCCGCTACGAGCTCAATGCGGGCAGCTCCGCTGTTGGTCTGCTATGGTCAACCTTTGATCAATCAAATCTCCGGATGAGATCGGATCCAATCAGATCAAATCCAATTAAGATCAAATCAGAGATCAAATTTGACAGTTGATTGCCACAATCTCTTGACTCTCCTAAAACGAGTAAGAAGATCAGGGGAAATCCTCCAACGATATGGAAAGGATCAAGAAGGTCAACCAACCTGCCAATTCTAGCTTCGCAGAAGCTGATCTTAGCCTCATAGCAAGGCTACTTTCCGGATTCAAACAGATTCGATTCAATCTGTTTCTATATTTTCAAGGGACGATTATACCCTTGCTCTCCTTATAAATAGCCCGCCAGGGGTACAAGGAGAGGACCATGCGCAGAAGAGCTCCACAAGCAGAGGCTTCTTCATAACGCACCGTGCGCTCTTGAATTCAGATACTTTTAGAGAATTGCTTTCTCTATCCAGGGTGTTGATACCCTAACATCGTCCTTCTCAAGGAATTTCCGGAACCAGGCGAGAAGGAATTCCTAATTGAAGGCGATTTTGAGAAGCAGCAAGAGGGTTCTACCAACCTTCTGTTCTCTGATTCCCGGAACCAGGCGAGAAGGGAATCTCATCGCTCGCATCGTCAAAGGGACAAAGTGGTCGCGCGCTGACCAGACTCTTATCGGCACACTTCTCCAGAATCTCTGAGGAGATCTACTTGTAATCTTTTTTAAGAATACTTGTAATTTAGCTCCTCAAACTCTTTTATTGTAAGTTTTCCCCTTTGCGAACATAATGGAAAACAAGATGGCGACTCCGCTGGGGAAGAAATTCTCCACTGCCAAGAATCAAGTGTCGCAATGCGACGAACAGACCTTCGGGTCTAACTCTGAATTCAGAAAAGCCGGTGCAGCCAGAGCCCCTCTGGCTAAATCTTCAAGAAAAGTCTCTGCGGAGACAGAAAAGGTTCTCTACGAACCTACCGCGGTTATTTGGCGCAACAAGGAAGCACGTCCGCAGTCTGATTCCTTTACTTGTGAGAACTTGGTGGTTCAGTTCGATCAAGGAAGATTTGAAGAAGTCCTCTCTGGGGGTGGCCCAATGCTTCGAGCACGGAAGCATAGGAAGGTTTCCACGACCAAGGTTTCAAAGCAGAAACCGGAAGCAGAATTCTGCCAACACCCCTCAGCCTCGCGTGTGGCTAATCAGGTTCCTTGCGAACCTAAGTCTCCTCTGCCAAGGCGGGTATGGAAGCCTAAACAGAAGTCTTCAACCGAAGCTTCAGCGTAGCTACGCCTAAACCGCGCCTCTCTCGCGAAGAAAAAGGCAGGATGCCTGTCTGCTCCAATCATAAAGATACGACGGCAATCATACCGTCGTCCAATTTAAGAGCAGCAATACCTCGCGCCGGCCTCATTCTCACGAGCGAAGCTACTGTACCACAGCGTACGCGCAGGGTCCATGACCGCGAAGCTGAAGCCAAAGTACTATCTAAGGCTAATTGCCTTCGCAGCAGCATAGCGGGTAAAGCACCACAGCGTGCTCCGCTTTCCAGTGCGTCAAGCACTAAGTTCACGCCTGATGGCGAAGCTAGAACCAAAGCACTATTCAGTGCTAATCCCATCTACAGGGATAAAAGAAGCAGGATATCGTCCTATGTGCGATCCAAAAGAGCCTTTGCGCTCGATTGCAGAGACCCAATCGGGTCTGATTTGAGGAAATTGTTGACGGATAGACAAACCTCTTCCCCCTGTTGTCAACAAGTGGGATGTCAGCTGGTGACACTCCACTCGGTCCATTGCCGGCTGGGACCAATCCCCGCCACGCCTCCACGACGAACGGTCTTTGATCGGCTGTCTGTACATCTCCCTATGAAGCATCGCAGAAGGAACACCTCACGAGATCCAGCCTCTGCATCCGTCAACATGACCAAAAGAGGACGAGAGTCCCCAGATCCAGATTATAGCCCAGGCTTAGGCGAAGTCTTGGTGCATGAAGAAGGTGTTTTCTGAAACACCAGATCCAGGGTGGCGATACCCTACACTTATGAACAGCCTTCTTCCTCGACGGCCCTAGCCTCGCCAGAACCCAGAAGATTACTCCAGTCATCAGACGAAGAAGATGAAGATAGTGGGTACGCCTCTTCGGTGACAGTTAGCTCGGTGCGAACAGACAACGCATCAGTCAATATGGCTGATAATGATAACGACGACCTTCGTCGACGTTTGGAAGCTCAGGAGCAAACTTCCAGAACCAAGCAAGAGGCTCTGGACAACATTCAACAGATGCTCGCTCAACTCCTCAGTAACCGGAATAACAATGATGCCGGGAGCAATCACGATGAGGAGGAACACTTCAGCAATGAGCAACCAAAGCCGGAGAAATCCAAGGAGGGTTCTTCCTTAGACGCCGAAGTCCTTAAGGGCCTCCAAACTCAAATCGCATCCCTAACTCAGAGGGATGAATTAAAGAAGGTAGGGGCAGTCCGTCCTTATCCGCTGGAGTGGGATTCGGTGCCATATCCACCGAAGTTCAAACCACTAACGTTGCATACCTATAACGGAAAGAGCTCGCCAAATCAGCACATCTACTATTTCCGGTCTCAGACTGGTAATGTTATAAGCAATGACGCCATCATGGCTAGGCTGTTCATTGGCACCTTAAAGGAGGTGGCATTTGACTGGTTCCGAAGTCTCCCTCCGGGCTCTATAAATTCCTGGATCGACCTGGAAACCCGGTTCCTCTCTCGTTTCTATGAGGACGATACCGAAGTGACCATGGACAAGCTCCTCTCCACTGTGCAGAGGAAGGGCGAATCTGTCCGTGACTACATTGAACGGTTCAGAAACTTATCCTTGATGTGCCCAGCAGGGATGCCATTACCCATACTCTTACAGACATGCAGACACAACTTCTTAGACCAAGTGAAAGTTCGCATGGGGGCTGTCAAAGCCCACACTTGGAAGGAATTAGTCGAACAAGCAGAGATAGCCGAGAAGTCGGCTAAAAAGTTCGAACCATCCGCCCCTAGAGGCAAGTGGTAGATGAACAACAAAGGGCGTAACGACCTACCGCAATCTTCTCAAGCTAAAGGCAAAGAGACTATGTCTGTGGAGTTATCCGGAGATGTGCAGTCGAAGGCCAAGAAGAGCGGCTTCAACAATCAGGAGCCTAAGTTTCCTCCAAAGCAGTACTCCTTCAAAGATGATCAGGTGGTCACGATATTCCATCTGCTCCACAAAGGGAACAAAATAAAAATGTCAGATGCTCGGCGTCCCAATGAGATAGGGCGCACAAACGACCCTAAATACTGCCTCTACCACAGGATGATCCACCATACTACTGACAAGTGTTATGTCCTCAAGGACAGAATACAAGCCCTGGTCTATGCCGAGGTTCTGACGTTGAAGACGGAGCAGAAGAAAGTCACTGCCAATATGGTGACCCTCGAGTTCGGCAAAACTCCAAAGGTCACAGTTCCTGACGGAACTTATCCAGTCCTCGCTCCACGGTTGGACGTCAAGCATCCTCCAGCTACAACTCAAAATAATAAGGGTCTTGTTCCCTTAACATTGGAGACAGGAGAAGTCATGTGGATACACCCGGACCTCGTCCAAGACGTACAGCGGGATTCAAAGCAGCCCAACTCAAAGGGCAAGTCTTGCAATGTCATCTCCATCCTGCCAGACGACGGTAATCTTACATCGGCTTCCCTCAGTGATTCAGAAGGAGAAAAGCTTGCTTGCACGGCGCAAGCCGATACACCTCAACAGACGGGCACCCGATCCGGAAAATCATACTTGAGGCAGTATGAAAAGTCTACTGACGAGACACAACAGCAAACGACGTCAGTATAAGTACCAGCATCCACTCCAATCCCAACCAAGGGAAAAGAGAGGCCTAAGGAGGTACGATTCGACCACGTGTTGAAGAAACCACCAGGCCAAGGATTTGATACGCCCTTTCGGTTTGACATATTGGCTCAGCTGGCCAATATCCCAGCTCGTATCACTATACACGAGCTCCTTCGCCTCTCGAAAGCAACAAGAGAAGCACTCAGGGAGGCGCTAGCCAATTCAGAATCCTTTCTGACATGCATGCCTGAGATCCCTAACAACGATGTTCAGTCTCCTTGCCCAGAGTGTCATCATACACAATCCAAGGTGCCTGCTATTACATTCATGGTGGAAGATATGCTTCTCAAAGACAACAAGCACGATCGACCTCTGTACCACACCAGATATATCAGTTCAACATGCATTGAAAGAATACAAGTCGATCCGGGGTCTGCACTCAGCATCATCCCCAAAAGGCTTCTCTACTTCCTCGGCATACCGCTGTACAGGTTGTTCGCAACCACTACTACAATATACGGTTTCAACGCCGGGAGCAGTCATCCACTGGGGAAAATTCGACTCCGTTGCAGAATCGGGAGCTGAAGTCAGAAGTGACATGCTATGTCATTGACGCTGACACATCATATAACCTGCTGCTGGGACGGCCATGGATTCATGCCAACTGGATCGTTCCCTCTACTCTGCACCAATGCTTCAAATATGTTGAAGATGACGCGACAGTATGAACTGTCTTTGCTGAAAAGTAACCATTCAAAGGGGTGGAAAACTACTTCACTGACGCTCTCCTGTATTAAGAGGCCGGTGGAGCACTCAAAGAACCGTTGCCGGACGATGATGAAAGTGGCAACGAGGCGGATTCAGAATCCGAAGCAGGCATGCCAGCCATTCTGATTGGTGAACCAATTATAGCATGTCTCAATATTCCCCTATGTAATACTCCTTCAGAGGATGAAGGTGAATGGGTAATTAATGATAATATTTCTTTTGATTATTCCGCGACTGTTGGGCTATTTGAATCCATGACGGATAGCTCCCTACACATGCCTTTACATAAGCCAAGTGCATCCAGTACACCCATGGAATCCACAGAAGGAGCCGTCTTGGTAATCCCGCCATCCAAAGAAGGTCAGTTACCGATAATCTTCGGTAGAACCCAACCACGGGGACCCACGGTCGCAGATTCAAGTTCAGACTCATACACTCCACAATTCTTTCATTACGCGCAGTTAGCGCGCCATATTATGAAGAAAATGGGATACGACTTGAAGCATGGAGAAGGCCTGAATTTCGGAAAAGGAAGGCGCGGTTTGATGCGGAACTTTGTGCCTAAAGGGAAGCCTGCAAATTACTATGATAGTACACGCAGGGGGTTAGGGTATGTTACACCCACATCGTCAGCAACGGTTCAAGCTAAAGACGATGGATCAGTTCCATCACATTCAGCCTCATCCTCCGAGTGGGATTCAGATGTCAGTATAGGAGGAATGTTCGAAAACCTCACTGCAAATATGACCTCAAGCAGTCAATTGGAGCCCGCAGAAGCCACTGAGGAGGAACCATGGGCCCAGCGATTAGACCTTCAATGGGAAAAGTGATTCGAATCGCGCGAACCACCTACTGAAGACAAGGAGATGCAAGTCAACTTGGGTAATCAAGATGATTGGTAGTCAAAAGTGCATTTTTATCATCATATTTACCATCACATTTTCATATTTATTCATTTAATTCTGCACATTTATTAATAATTTGTAATTTATTGTGTGCAGGCCTCGAATTGTTATTTTAGCAATAAATAAAGCCTAAAGAGCCCAAAAGCCCAGATCCAAGCCCATGTTTGAAGCCCAGGTGAAAAAGCGCAAATACAAAGAGTCAAAATGCAAATACAAGGGCTAAAAGTTGCAAATATCAGAGATTAGGGAAGGATAGACTTCTATCCAACCCTAAACACATGCAGGATGAGGATAAAAGGCCAAGATAAGAAGAAAATTCGTGGGAAGAAGATTTGAAGAAATCTGGATTAAGAGTAACTTGATTACCAAGTTATCTCGAAAATCCAGATTAAAAGGCCAGGATCAAACTTCCAGAAGCAGAAGCCCACAGGGACGGACCAGGAGAGGCCACGCGCCAAAGCGCGTGGCCAGACGTCGCCAAAGTGCCGCGGATCCGCGGCAAATCCCAGGAATCCGCGGCAATATTGATAAGATCAAATACCAATTTTCGTGGGCAGTTTCGTCCGGGACTCTGTAGCCTTCTGCACCTATAAATATCACCTGCATTGCAACGTAAAGGGAGTCCAACGTCCAGAGAAGAACCAAGGGCCAAAGTTAGGGTTTTTAGGTTTTCTTTCCACCTATGTATATTTTTTATTCTTTTTGTAAAAGCTGAGAGGAGATGATGTATTCATGGAGGAAGGGATCTACTTGTATTGATGGTGACAGTCGGTGTAAGTGTTATTTTTCCACCATTATTTAATAATCGAATCAAGGCTTGTTTTATTTTATTCTTGTATTATTCTAGTTTCTTTTATTCTTATTTTAATCTTGTATCTACTTTCTTCTATTTGTTCTCTAATGTCTTGCCCACCATGAGATCCAACTGCTTCGAGAATACCTAGCCGAAGAAGGAACCTTGACGGTCCAATGGCGATGAACAGGTCTTCATAGCTTGTTTTTCATTTCGTAGAGTAGATTAAGAAGGCGGACGATCCCATAAGCCGTGCTTGTACACCTTCCAAGAAAAGGGAAATCATCGCAACGGTTCAAACGGCAAGCAGACTAAAGAGATAAGTTTTCTTTCTTTTTCTTTTCTTTTCTTTTTTGTAGATTAAATACAACTCATCTCCATATTCTTTTCTACCACCCATTGTAAATACCACTTCCTTTCTAACTTAACTAATAAAAATAAAAACTTTAGAGAAACTTGCTTAACGCTTCCATCGCAGTCCCTCCCTGAGGATCACGACCCGCATAGCCCTGCTACCGCGGATTAGAACTGAGACTTGCACATCTATTCTTAAAACTAACATATAATATTTTGTGTGCAGGAAAATTCAGTCAACAAATTGGCGCCGTTGCCGGGGAGGGACGGTAAGTTTATCTCTAATAAAAATTTAATTTTTAACTAATTCTTTATTCTTTTCTGTTTGCAGGTTTGGAGAGCAGGAAACAGAAACAGAGCAGCAGTAAGGACATACAGCAACCCAGTGCCTCTGCCCTCGAAGGCAGAGCACGAGGGCCTGCAAGTTTGCCGCGGAAACGCGGCCAGAGCCGCGGATCCGCGGCAAGTGCAGTGAACTACTAATTCAGTTTTTTGCAGATTGCTGAAATTTGAGATTACTGCTTACTGCTCTATTCTGTTTTGTTCTGTGATATACCTGTAAATTGCTAATAATTCAACAGTAAATCATTGGTTGTTAAAAATAAAAAGTGATTAGACGTTTGCATATTAGGCACGTGTCTTTTCAATTATTTTTTTTTTACTGTTGAAGAGTGCTGTAGAAGCAAGGTACGTACGCATTGCATGTAGAATAGGATTCATCTCTTGGTTGATTTTCTGCTTTGAGTGATTCTTATTTATTTATCTTGTACACTTGCACTAATTCATCTTAAGGGCATAACCCATTAACAAGATAAGGTAGGGATTTCATCACCCTTCCTTAGCCCAAAAATCATATCCCGAGCACTCACTAACCCAAGCCTAACTTAAAAATTAGTAGACGTTGGCCCTAGGGACATCTCGGACTCAATTAGGAGATTATCCTAAGGGGGAACGGTGTTGGAAGTTGACTCCTGCCAAATCAGTGTCTAGGAAGGGGATTGAGGGCCGAAAGCCCGAAGTGTGGTGGTTATTTAATTAAGGAACGTCTTTGACGGAAAACCTCCCACCACTCTTGTCCCGACCTGGCTGATTAACTTGTGGTCAAAGTCTACACCCTACCTCCCGTGGACAGTCTAACCAGTTAGGAGTCGTCTAGGTCTAGGTCTACCCTAACTTAGGTTAGAAATTTTTTTTTTTTGTTTTTTTCTTTTGTTTGTGATTGTGTGATATGGCCTATAACAACAATTTTTTCAATTTTAATGAGGATCCATGTTACACACCAACCTCTTATTCGGATATTACCAACCCGGCATATCATAACTTTGACCAACCTAGTGTGCCAGATTGGTCTTATCCGAATCATTACATGCCCCAGTCCCAATACTATGAACAAGATTGGAATAATCATCACTACTCTTCACAGAGTCAATGGGGATTCAACACCCCTGAGCCATATGGTCAACCACCTGTTCAACCATTATCTTCATATACGTCTTTTCCCACATCACCAAGGTTTCAGTCCTCCATTGATCTATTCGATGGGTTAGAAGAAAAAGTGGATCGGTTGCAAGATACAATGAATGATCAAATTTCTAGACTTTCAAACATTCTTGAGCATCTTGATAGGAACCAAGAATCATTCTGTTTAGAAGACCTTGATCAAAATTCAATTTCATCACATCAATATGAACTTGCTCAATCCCAATCTTTGGACAAATTGGCTAGTTTTAATTTCAATGAGATTGAATTAGATTATGAATGTGAACCCGATCCCCAACTTTGCGATTCAGTTTCCATTTTCAAATCTATGTTGACTCCGGTATCCTTACCCAATTTGGACCAATTTTCTGAGCCAACATTTATTCCCATACCCATAGATCATGAAATTGAATCACCCATTTTTGATGATCATATTGAACTTGACCAATTGTGCAATTTTAAAAGTCCCATGGAAAATTGGCAAGTTCTCATTTTTATGAGATTGAAACTAATGAGATATGTGACCTAGATTCCCAAATCTATGATCAAGTTCAAATTCCCGAATCATTATTGACTCCTGTTTTGTTACCCGACTTAGGTAATATTTTAGAGTCAGTTTTGATTCCCACACCTATCATTCCTGAACTTGAATCACCAACATTGAGTCACATTCCATTGTGGGAAAATGATTGTAGACTTGAGTTTCAATTTCTTGACTTGGACCCACTTCTTGATCCTAGCCCAATTCCTGAACCTTTACTTGATTTGAGTTTCTTTCCTGAGTCGGTATTAGATCCTGAACCTATCATTCTTGAGTCCAAGTCAACCATTCTACCAAGTCACATTCTTTTGTTGGACATAGGTATAGACCATGACTCTGTGATGATTTTCCAGGACTGGTCATGTAAAGGGAGTAAGTTTCACGAGAGGATCTTCCATGATCCTATTCATTCTGGGGACTGTAAATATGTAAATAAAAAAGAGGTCAATAAAGGTAGGTCCCGTGAACTACCACGTTATCTTGTTTGGGCCGCATTTCGTGGACCAATTAGACCACCACCGGAACCACCCCCTAAGGTAATTTTCTGCCTTCCCTTGTTCTGTTTCATGCATATATGCATTCATTCATACATTGAGGACAATGCATGAGATAAGTGTGGGGGTGGGCTTTACTAACATACTTACATAGGTAGAAACTAAAAAAAAAAAAAAAAAATCTGAAAAAAAAAAAAAAAATTTTAAAAATCTGAAAAAAAAATTTTTTTTTAAAAAAAATGTTATAAAAAGGAAATATTTTGACTTATTTTTTTGAAAGAAATCTAAGTTAGTTTTAAGGATTAGGAAAATCATGATTAGGATTTCTAAAAACTTGGTCAAAATAAATAAATTGTTTAAATTTTAGGTATAGGAGAGAAATTGAATAAATAATTAGTCTTGATTTTTACCTTAATGAAATGTGCATACCAAATGCATATCTAGGATTCTAAGATAAAGACCTTGTGCCTCACATAAAAAAAAAATAATAAAAGAAAAAAAAATCACCAATTAAGCTGATACATGTGCCTCAAGAAGCATAAGTATTCATGCCTAAAGGTGAGTAAATAAAATAAAGTCCTTAGTTTTGGGGCCTAGTTCACTCGAATTTGAGTCCGCGGGGTGTTTTCTCACCTGGTGCCCTAAAGCCAACCGGTTTGGGAGTCATCAACTTTAAGTTCGTTACATGGGTGGATTAGAAAGCCTAAGAAGACTAAGAAATATAATATATGTATTAACACATCTAATAATCAATTAGTTAGGTATGAGGGCCTCAAGAAGCCTTGATACTTATACGAAAGAAAATTAGATGAGTTATACATGCCAAAAAATATATATATATATATATTAACACATCTAATAGTCAATTAGTTAGGTATGAGGGCCTCAAGAAGCCTTGATACTTACACGAAAGAAAATTAGATGATGTTATAAAAATAATAAAGAGGCGTGAGAGTCCAAGTTAAGGAATTCCTAGATTCACAAGGGTGCGTATGACTTTTGGTAACGAAAAAGACTATATTAGAAATTCAATTTTAATCCTTACCTAAAATGAATAACAATTGACTTTATAAAGACTAGGTTTGAAGAATGAATAAAGATGATAACCCTAAAACTTATAGACTACTTAGTCTCTTCAATATAATTCAAATATTTTCCTTTTTATGGATTTTGTGGGTGCAATCCGCTGAAAACCCTCACGAGACAACACTCGTCCTCTAGGGTAACCTAGAGGTTTAACGGCTTGTTGCACGTGCTAAGTGCAATCGTGATTCCTACGAAAGTGAGTTAGGTTAGATTAACTTTTTCTTTTCTTTGTTTTTACTCGAGGACGAGCAAAAAGATAAGTGTGGGGGTGTGATTGGTAGTCAAAAGTGCATTTTTATCATCATATTTACCATCACATTTTCATATTTATTCATTTAATTCTGCACATTTATTAATAATTTGTAATTTATTGTGTGCAGGCCTCGAATTGTTATTTTAGCAATAAATAAAGCCTAAAGAGCCCAAAGCCCAGATCCAAGCCCATGTTTGAAGCCCAGGTGAAAAAGCGCAAATACAAAGAGTCAAAATGCAAATACAAGGGCTAAAAGTTGCAAATATCAGAGATTAGAGAAGGATAGACTTCTATCCAACCCTAAACACATGCAGGATGAGGATAAAAGGCCAAGATAAGAAGAAAATTCGTGGGAAGAAGATTTGAAGAAATCTGGATTAAGAGTAACTTGATTACCAAGTTATCTCGAAAATCCAGATTAAAAGGCCAGGATCAAACTTCCAGAAGCAGAAGCCCACAGGGACGGACCAGGAGAGGCCACGCGCCAAAGCGCGTGGCCAGACGTCGCCAAAGTGCCGCGGATCCGCGGCAAATCCCAGGAATCCGTGGCAATATTGATAAGATCAAATACCAATTTTCGTGGGCAGTTTCGTCCGGGACTCTGTAGCCTTCTGCACCTATAAATATCACCTGCATTGCAACGTAAAGGGAGTCCAACGTCCAGAGAAGAACCAAGGGCCAAAGTTAGGGTTTTTAGGTTTTCTTTCCACCTATGTATATTTTTTATTCTTTTTGTAAAAGCTGAGAGGAGATGATGTATTCATGGAGGAAGGGATCTACTTGTACTGATGGTGACAGTCGGTGTAAGTGTTATTTTTCCACCATTGTTTAATAATCGAATCAAGGCTTGTTTTATTTTATTCTTGTATTATTCTAGTTTCTTTTATTCTTATTTTAATCTTGTATCTACTTTCTTCTATTTGTTCTCTAATGTCTTGCCCACCATGAGATCCAACTGCTTCGAGAATACCTAGCCGAAGAAGGAACCTTGACGGTCCAATGGCGATGAACAGGTCTTCATAGCTTGTTTTTCATTTCGTAGAGTAGATTAAGAAGGCGGACGATCCCATAAGCCGTGCTTGTACACCTTCCAAGAAAAGGGAAATCATCGCAACGGTTCAAACGGCAAGCAGACTAAAGAGATAAGTTTTCTTTCTTTTTCTTTTCTTTTCTTTTTTGTAGATTAAATACAACTCATCTCCATATTCTTTTCTACCACCCATTGTAAATACCACTTCCTTTCTAACTTAACTAATAAAAATAAAAACTTTAGAGAAACTTGCTTAACGCTTCCATCGCAGTCCCTCCCTGAGGATCACGACCCGCATAGCCCTGCTACCGCGGATTAGAACTGAGACTTGCACATCTATTCTTAAAACTAACATATATATTTTGTGTGCAGGAAAATTCAGTCAACACAAGACCACCCTAAGGCCATCTTTATAAGTGAAAGCCTATCACTTACAGAAAGGGAAGAATTGATAATATTCGTAAGAGAGTATATAGACGTTTTCGCATGGAGTTACGAAGACATGCCCGGACTTGATCCGCAAGTCGCCATGCATCGTCTGAACATCAAACCTGACGTCAAGCCAGTCAAGCAGCAACAACCTCGGTTTCGCCCAAACATCATGGAAGCTATTGAAGCCGAAGTTCACAAGCTCATTGCATGTGGCTTCATCCGGGAGGAACAACATCCAGATTGGGTAGCTAACATCGTCCCCGTCCTCAAGAAGAATGGGAAAATACGGATATGCATCGACTACCGTGATCTCAATACGGCCTGTCCTAAAGACGAATTCCCACTGCCCATCACCGACGTCATGAACGACAACACATGTGGATTCGAAAGAATGTCTTTCATGCGGCTTTTCAGGATACAACCATATTAAGATGTATCCCGACGACGATAAGCATACTTCATTCCGAACACCATTGGGGGTATACTGCTACACTGTAATGCCCTTTGGACTGAAGAACGCCGGAGCAACCTATCAGCGGGCAATGAGTACAATCTTCCGCGATCATCTCCGAAAAACGGTGGAGTGCTATGTCGACGACATTGCCGTCAAAAGCCGCAACAAGAATGAACATCTTCGCGACCTGAGAACGATGTTCGACATAATGCGGGCTCATCAACTGAAAATGAACCCGACAAAATCCTTCTTGGGAGTTTCAAGCGGCAAGTTCCTTGGGTTTATTGTCACATCAAAAGGGATTCATCTTGACCCAGACAAAGTCAAAGCCATTCAGAGCATGCATCCACCGAGGAATCTCAAAGAGCTCAGAGGCTTGCAAGGTAGACTGGCTTATATTAGAAGATTCATCGCAAATCTCTCAGGCCGCTGTCAACCGTTCACTCGACTCATGAAAAAGGGTGCTTCCTTCGTATGGGATCAAGCTTGCCAGGAAGCTTATGAAGACATCAAGAGGTACCTTACAAATCCTCCAGTCTTAGTGGCCCCTACATCAGGGAAACCGTTTTTGCTTTATGTAAAAGCTCTGGACTACTCCCTCGGTGCCCTCCTTGCTCAAAAGGACGACAACGGCCACGAGCAAGCCATTTATTATCTGAGCAGAACTCTCATAGGAGAGGAATCTCGCTACAACCCTATCGAGAAAGAGTGTTAAGCTCCCGTCTTCGCTATTCAGAAGACACGACATTATTTGGTCGGCCAGACCATACATGTCATCTCCAGAGTAAACCCATTGCGTCTTCTTATGACGAAGCCAGGATCATTGAATTCAAGATTGGCTAAGTGGGCACTTTTATTGTCTCAATACGACATGATCTTCACGCCTCAGAAGGCGGTTAAAGGCCAGGCCCTTGCAGAGTTCTTGGCCGCTCATCCAGTTCCGGAGCATTTAAAACTTCACGAAGATATCCCTGATGAAGTCTTCGAGTCTTATGCAACCTCAGAAGAGGAAGTGTGGCAGATGTTCTTCGATGGAGCATCGCGAATGGGCCCTAAAGGCAAGATTATTGCCGGAGTGGGGTTGTGTTTATCTCCCCACAGAATAATGTCCTGCCCAGAGCATTTTCTCTGACAGAATCATGCTCCAACAATGTAGCAGAATATAATGCCCTGCTCATTGGTCTTCAACTCGCCCATGGAATGGGGGTACGCTACCTCGAAGCCTATGGCGATTCAAAACTGATCATCAATCAGGTTAAAAGCGAATATGAAGTCCTCCATGAGGACTTGGTGCCTATTATCACACGGCCGTTGAATTGGCCAACCTATTTGAAGGCTTCTATATCGGGCATGTGTCTCGATCTCAAAATACCAAGGTGGACGCTCTTGCTGCATTAGCAACAACAGTAGCCTTGCCAGCCGACACCGGGTACCACCTCACAGTCGCAACTCGACATCTTGTATGCTCCAAGCACATGCTAAGAACTCGAGAAGTCTATAATGTCTCCACGGATCTTGAGCGAGAGATTGGCGCTTTCCTCTCATTTACTATGCTTTGCACGGTCTGCTTCCAGACGATCCTAAAGAAGCGGCGTCCGTCAGACGAAGGTCTCTCCGTTTCTTCTACGATCTGACTTTGAAGACACTTTACCGTCGTTCATATGACGGTCTCCTCCTCCGTTGCCTTTCTCATTCAGAGGCACAGGAAGCGCTCCAAGAAGCGCACGATGGCATTTGCGGCGCTCATCAGCCAGGTCCAAACTTAAGGACAGGTTGCACAGACTTGGATACTATTGGCCAACTATGATAGCCGATGCCATCCAATATGCACGAAGGTGTAAAGCATGTCAGATTCATGCGGATTTCATACACCAGCCTTCGGAGCTGCTCCACCCGACTGTTGCTTCGTGGTCATTTGAAGCATGGGGAATCGATGTCGTAGGGCCAATCAGCCCTTCTTCGACAAAAGGACACCGATTTATCCTGGCAATAACCGACTACTTTTCAAAGTGGGCGGAAGCTATACCACTGGTTGAAGTCAAAACCTCTAATGTGGTTAATTTCATCAAGCACCATGTCATCCATCGATTTGGTGTACCTAGGCGGATCATCCACGACAACGGTCCCCAATTCATAAGCCAAGTATTCTATCGGTTCTGCGATAAATGCCGAATTCAGAATGTGGCTTCAACTGCCTATAATCCCGCCGCTAACGGTTTGGCGGAAGCATTCAACAAAACGATCATCAAGCTACTCAAGAAATTCGTCTTCTCAAACAAGCGAGATTGGGACGAAAAGCTTGGTGAATGTCTTTGGGCCTACCGAACTACGGTTCGGACACCGACAGGCAATACGCCTTTTTCCTTGGTATATGGGTGCGAAGCAGTCATCCCGTTAGAAATCCAGATGCCATCATTGCGAGTCGCTCTGACTACTAAGATCACATTAGAGGACAATGATCGATTGCGTCTTCAAAAGCTCGAAGCCCTAGATGAGAAGCGACTTCAAGCCCAGCAACATATTGAGCTATATCAAGCTCGAATCTCAAAGGCCTTCAATAAGAAGGTCAAACAGAGGGTCTTCCAGAGAGGAGACCTGGTTTTAGCCGTCAGACGACCGATGATTATGACGTACAAGACCAAAGGTAAATTTCAGCCTAAATGGGAAGGACCGTTTATAATAAAAATAGTCTATTCAAACGGAGCATACCGCCTTATGACCTCAGATGGCGACTTACTCATGATGCCGATCAATGACAAGTTCTTAAAGAAGTATTATCCTTAATCAAGAATCCTTCTCATGATCAAGTTAACACTACACCTCTGATCAAGATCTCCGTGTCCAAAGTACACACAAAGAGAGCCTTTCTCTTCCGCCAAGCGAGATCACACAACCATAAACCAGTAGGAACCTGGCCGTATACTGGTTGTCTTAAAGGAGAGTCAGGGTTACACATACGTTAACCAGATAATCCGACATCCTTAACGATTAAGGATAGAGGAGAATGTTGGCCTGTAAGCCCAACATAAGTTCTCGACAACTCATCATGCTGAGGGGAATAGCATGGCTAGCCCAATTCAAACGGTAGTTGGTAAAGGCATATCAAACCCGTTGACAGCTGGGGATTTGCTAAAAAATCCTAAGGGACCAGTTCCCGTTTGACTCCCTCGTTTCTCCCCGTGAGGACGAGACCTCCAAAATCACTTACCAATTCTCATCCATAGAATGGTAAGACCACAAATACATTTCGCTGTTACGTTAACATTAAACCTATGACAGCAATTCCCTCGTTTCTCCCTGTGAGAACGAGACCTCCAAAATCACTTACCAATTCTCATCCACAGAATAGTAAGACCACAAATACATTTCGCTGTTACGTTAACATTAAACCTATGACAGCAATTCCCTCGTTTCTCCCCGTGAGGACGAGACCTCCAAAATCACTTACCAATTCTCATCCATAGAATGGTAAGACCACATATGCATTTCGCTGTTACGTTAACATTAAACCTATGACAGTGATTCCCTCGTTTCTCCCCGTGAAAACGAGACCTTGTTCCAAACTCCATTACAATCTTGAGCTTGGTAGCGTCTCAATCGGTTATGTCATTGCGACCTCTGAACCAGCAGACAACCAAGTCTCAATTTCGAGCTTGTTGACATTTACAAAAGACAAGTCTCAACCTTAAGCCCTGTTGACATTTACAAAAGACAGGTCTCGATACTTATTGACATTTATAAAAGATAAGTATCACCAACCTTGAGCTTGGTGGCGTCTCAATTGGTTATGTCATTGCGACCTCTGAACCAGCAGACAGCCAAGTCTCAATTTCGAGCTTGTTGACATTTACAAAAGATAAGTCTCAACCTTGAGCCCTGTTGACATTTACAAAAGACAGGTCTCGATACTTATTGACATTTACAAAAGATAAGTATCACCAACCTTGAGCTTGGTGGCGTCTCAATCGGTTATGTCATTGCGACCTCTGAACCAGCAGACAGCCAAGTCTCAATTTCGAGCTTGTTGACATTTACAAAAGACAAGTCTCAACCCCGAGCCCTGTTGACATTTACAAAAGACAGGTCTCGATATTCGTTGACATTTACAAAAGACGAGTATCACAAATTTTGGAGCTTGGTGGCGTCTCAATCGGTTATGTCATTGCGACCTCTGAACCAGCAGACAGCTAAGTCTCAATTCCGAGTCTGTTGACATTTACAAAAGACAGGTCTCGATACTTGTTGACATCTACAAAAGACAAGTATCACCTACCTCGAGCTTAGTGGCGCCTCAATCGGTTATGTCATTGCGACCTCTGAACCAGCAGACAGCTAAGTCTCAATTCCGAGCCTGTTGACATTTACAAAAGACGGGTCTCATCTTTCGATCCGACAAGGACCAGTTTCGGGCTTGGTGGCGTCTCAACCAGTTATGTCATCGCGACCTCTGAACTGACAGATAGCCAAGTCTCATCATCCAACCCAACAAGAACTATGTTCTCAAGAAATTGCAATACAATTTGGAATCGCAATTCAGAAAGAAGAACAAGATTGGAGATTCGACAAAAGAAAAAAAAAAGAGGAATTGCATTCATTCCAAAAGGATAAAGTACATGGAGCTACAGGCGCACACTGTAAGATCTGAGCCGCTCTCCAAGGGAGTCTAGCCTCATCCTCCTGTCATCAGCAGCCTGGGCAAGCGCTTGCGACCTCAGCTTGGCCTCATTGAAATCCATTGCCTGGGTCAGACGAGCTTCAACCTCCGTCAAAGTTGCCCTCTGTGACAATCCCTGCTGTGAGAGCTCTTCATTTTGAGCCTTAAGCTGCTCAAGCCGCGTAGTTTCTTCAAGACGCACCAGTTTAGCCTTGGATAAAATAAGATTTGCTTTCCTGATCATTTCCTCAGCCTTCCCAATCTTGTCTTCAGCGTCAAGAAGAGCACTGGTGGAGGCGTCAATCGCACTTCCGACCTCTGCCTGCCTTGTTTCCAAGGATTTCAAGTCAGAAGAGATAGCCTTAGCAGCCTCTTGAGCGGCAAGCCGGGCCTCGTGCTTTTGAGCGACAAGACGCGCAAACCGCTCATCAACTAAAGACTCCAGGTCCAAACAGCGGAGACGGCGCCATTCCTCTACATCCTTCTCAAATTCATCCACCAGGAGTTCCAAAGCAGTAGCCTGGTGATACCCCTCAAAATCCCGAATACTTTCGATGCCACGGGAAAGGACCACCTTTAACTTTGAGAACGGCATAGTCGAGCCCTTCAAAACCAGGTCGATAGTTCGCCCTAAGCCTTTATAAAAGCTATCGACGAGGTCACCTATATAGTCGTTCTCAACCTCAGCCACTTCTGGTAGAGAGGTAACCTCAGAGAAATCCACCAGCCTGGTCGACACTATCGTGGAAGGAGCAATGGGAACATCAACAGCAGGGTAGATTGTCAGTGATCTCTGCGGAGTCTTCATGAAAATCAGTGCGCTAGCCACCGTTGAGGTAGGGCTGACAACTATCTCCTGAACAGCAGGCTCAACTACCAGAGTTGGGGAAGTAGGGCTTGTAATCACCCTCAGCTCCACACTTGGCAAAATTGTTGGCACCTCACTCGTTGATATAGTTGGGAGTGAGGACACCTCCGGAACTGCTCCCCCTTCAACCTCTGGTCTTTCGGCTGACTTGGGCCGATAAGAAGGCAGGTCACCGTACAGCGCATCCAGCACAGCAGCATCCGCCGCGGTCGAAGCGCTCATGTCACCGCTTGACCCTTCAGGGAAATCTCCGGGCCCTCTTAAAGCTGATGCATCTTGAGGCCAAGCACCTGTAACAAGACTGCGGTTAGTCGGGACACTACATGTAAAAGAAGCCAAGAGGTTAGGACAATACCAAAGGATGATGTCGCCTCAAACATCTCGTCAGCCACATCAGTCTCCAGGGGCTCCATCGGAAAATTTTTGGCAGAATCAGCACGAATAGCCGGCTCGCTTTCGCTTGCCGAGTATCCTGTGGACCACCCAATAGAGCTCGATGCCATAGGACTTCCTTTAGAAGTCCCAGTGCCCGAGGGACCAATGTCGGCCACATCACCTCCGGACTCTTCCGGACGGGCAAAAGAACCAGCTTCAGTTCCATAAGTAAATAGGGGATCATAATGTTCCCCTTATTCTCCAGCTGCCTCAGCTCCTACAATCAAGAAGAATTGATAATAAGTCAATGGGAACACACAAAAGGCGTAATATATGGACAGGGTTAATCTTACCCAGACCCGGAGCGAATTCACCGCTAGTCGGCTCAGCAACCGACGATTCAGCTGCTAATGGGGCAGCAGGAGGAATCGTTGTAGAGGGATGCCCCTCTACGACAATCGTAGGAGCTTGGCGGCGGGGCTTCTTCGCCAACGATTTCCTACGAGAGCTACCTGCCCGCTTTCTTTTGAAGTGGACTTCAGAATCCTCTTCCTCCACTTCTTCTACACAATGACGGGGAGCCGTCCCCATCACACCAGAGCCAGTTGCAGGAGTCTCAGCCCCTGCTCCCACCTCGAAGCGAGGACTCTCGGCATCTGAGGCCTCACTGTCTTCCACAGCAACAAACTCCTCTATACCTGGGGTGCGAACCCTTTTGCCTTCCCTTTTCTCAGAAGCCTTCTGCCTCAGCCGCTGAGAAATTAACTTCACACCAGAACTGTTCACCTTGAATTCGAGAGGTGTGGAGTTGGAAGTGGCATACCACTGACAGAAGCACAGGATCATCAGGAGATTGGGAGCCCTCAACGGCGTACGCAGCCGCGCCCCAGTACCGCTTGCAGTAAAGAATCGCCAGGCACGGGCCCTATCAATAAGGCTCCCCATGAAAGCCAGATTGAGATTCGGGTTGCCCACGTACAGTTGGTCATATCCAAACTGTCGAGCAAACTGACTTGGGACGTAAGGCTCCAAGTAGCAGCTATCCCCGCTCCGGTACAATAGATGTGAAGGCCGGATACTGACCAGCCACTCAAAAACTCCCCGGCTCAGGGACGAATGCCCCTCCCCCGCATCTTTGAACTCTTCCCCATAGCCTGCACCCCGAATACGGGAAAAACAGCGGAAGAGACTATAGACGTCATAGCGACGTACTAATTTACGGGCCTCAGCCACGTAAGTCTTCTGCCATGAGCATCCTTCGAATCGACAGAGGAGCGCCATTCGAACATCTTGCGGGGGATCCTCTCCAGCTTCGATTAGAGAAGGACAATGCAAGGCGAACCACGCCATCAAGTAAGTATACGGCAGACCTATTCTGGGGTTAGGTCCATCGTGGGGCGAAATGGTCCCCTTTCCATGCCTCGTCGTTGGTGGCCTGTAAAAATCCTCCGTCAATGCACGAAGGCCTCTCTGGATATAGCACACCATGGCCGAAAGAAGTCCCAGAGGGCGACCATGAACCAAACGAACAGCGGGCAGCAAAATATTCGGATGAACGATGTCACCCGAAGAAGACGACACCACGCACCTCTTCAGCCAGATTGTTAGAAAACCAGCCAGAAGTGCCTTCCGGGACATCGGCCTGCGAGCCTGATGATGGAAGCTTCGAAGAACATCACCCTGCTCATAGGGACCATCGTCTTCCTTCACAACTAGATCCCCTTGGGAGTGCTTTTGCATCCGGTCAAAGATGTCTTCATCAGCAACTCCGCAATGTGCTGCCTCAGGAGCATTCTCCATATCGGGGAACAAATAGTCTCCCCAGCTTTTCAAGCTACAGGAGGTTCCCTTATTGCCCCCATGCATATTGGAGCAAATATACAAATGGCACATTAACTCCCTGTAGGTCTCGAACAAGGCAGGCTCCTGTTTCTCCAGAAGCGCCAATTCTGCCTCGCACGGGAAGTATTCTTCATAGGGAAGAGACCCAAAAGGCAGAGCAGAGACTTCCCACATCTCATGCAAGGCCATACCCAATTCGCCAACAGGGGTGAAGAAAGTCCCTGAAGCTGGGCAATACAATTCAAAAATGGCGTAAAAGCACGTCACGTTCATCTCAATACCGTAGCAGGTCGCCCTGACGGCCTCGTAGAGGTTCAGCCTCTCCAATCCTCTTCGAAATGAGCAAGGATGTAGGTAGTCAAATCCACCCACCATGCCTTCGAAGGGTGAATCCAGCCTGGAGTCCTGAAGTCAGTAGCTGGGTAGTTCCCATTGACCTTGCAGAATTGGTTGCCAAAGGTCAGCGCCACTGCAGGATTCTCTCCCACTGGGATCTCTCGTGACACATTCCTAGGATGCAGGCCCATTATGCAATGAGGAGGCCCCGCTCTTGCATAACCAGGAGATTGAAGCATCAATTTTCCTATGTGAACAGAGTCAGTACTCCGGTTCACTTCCCACAACATCTTCCGAGCCTGCGTCACGCACTGGAAGGAAGACAAAGAAAAATGGCGCTTGTTGGACGGAAGGTAGAACCTCTCGCCATCCAACTGGAAAATCCACTGCCCTTCCCCTGCATGTAGTTGGTGGTCAGGGTCTGGTGCGGCATCCCAGAACATGAAATCGGGCTTCCTATAAATTCGACGGTCGACATCTTCAAGGGGAGCTGTGGTCAGGATACTCCTCGTGGTATATTGATCACCACCATGAATAAGCGTATCTCTGACGAGAGAACTCCGCTCACTGAACAGAGAAGCCTGCCCTTGAAATTGCAAGCTGATATTGCCATCCGATCCCATGGTCATCCCGAACAGGTTGTTTGAAGGACCAGGAGTATAGTGTACTGCAGGAACAAAGAGAAACTATGATTAGTTCATCAGCCGAAAGAGGGCTAAAATCAGAACGCAAAATTTGACAAGGCATAGACTCGCCCTCTGAGCAAGGATTGGCCTAAACGATAGCTTCATCCCGAAGCTTAGCTTCGCAGCTGCAGTGTAACTCCGCATCCCACACGAGGACAGGATGCAGGAAAACATCCAAGTGTTAGCTTCGCTTTGGAAGCTTAGCTTCGAACAATAGGATGTGACAAAACCTCGAAGGATAACTTCGTCAGAAGGGTATTACGGTCCTTTTCTGTCAAATATCAAAGGACAGCTTCGCATCCCGTCATTCAACAGGATGTGAACCGCCTAAAAGTTAACTTCGTTTGGAAGCTTGAGGAAGAACTCTTCAGTTCTTGGATTCCCAATCAAGAAATCAAGGTAAAATCAGGGAATTGGACTCATGTTGGATTTATCCAAGGACAACCAGAAGTCGGCCTTAAAGGAGAGACGACAGTCTCTAATCAAAAGGGAAAGTTCCCTACC
The DNA here is from genome assembly GCA_038442645.1 of Agave tequilana. Classification (NCBI taxonomy): domain Eukaryota; kingdom Viridiplantae; phylum Streptophyta; class Magnoliopsida; order Asparagales; family Asparagaceae; genus Agave; species Agave tequilana. The sequence continues at coordinate 69,880 of JAVJIF010015699.1, forward strand.
GGTAATTGGTCGTTCGATGACCGGAGGAGGAGAAGGACCCTCCGCTGCAGAAGTTGCCACTTCTTTTCCCGCTCGTCTCTTGGGCGCCATTGAAGAGCTGCAGAAGCTTTCAAATTTTTTTAATGGAAAGGAAAGAGGAAGAAGAAGAGTCTAAAGGTCTCTAAAAATTTCAAGTGAAGAGATCTGTCCTCTCTACAGTCCGATCGGACTTTTATAGGCCAATGAGCGCCTGACGCCTCGAAAAGAGTACAGGCTGTCGTTTCAAATTAATTTGAAATGCCGCCTAAAGCGCCTTCCCGAGAAGCGCTGATTCAGCCACTAAGGCTTAACTTCGCCAATGAATCAAAGTGCGGACTTCGCACAAGTTCATCAAGAACTTTGCCAAAAGGGTTGCCTTAGCCCGCTAAAGGCACAGTTCGCCGACATGCCAGTTTCACGCGAAGCTCATTCAAAAAGGACCTTGTCCTTAACTCCGCACAAAGTTTAGCCCCGCTATAGCCAAATTCTCAATGAAGGCAGGCAAAAATCAGATGAGCAGAAAATGAACTTTCATTGATTTAAGAGGAAAGTACATTGATACTACATCAAAGTTGTATTTCATACAACAGATTCAGTTGCTCAACAGGATCATTTGCGCAAAAGGCATACAAGTGGTTTTATCTGCTTCCAGACCAGACCAACTGGACACGAAAGGCCTTCCTCCTGTACAAGGCCGTAACCAGTTGTGCCACGAGGACACTGCCATAATTCTCCACAAAAATGGTACATTTTGCCACCAGAAAGCTGGATCATCTTTGATGAAAATTGGCAATGAACTTATCACCGCCAACACGATAGATCACCTATAATGGGAATTGGCAGTGATGTCAGTGATCTCACAGGTGTGAAATCCGCCTTCCCGAAGTGGATCATCTCGGATATGCGGCTATTAGCCTCACCTCAGAACGAATCATCTCGGATAAGAGGCTGTCAATAGCCTCTGGGACACACATCAGCTGCCCCAAGTTGTTCCTCCTGCTTAAAAGTAAAGCTTCAACTGGGGAAGCATAAGGCAACTTTTCGGTCTCTTTCATCAAAACACAAGATCGGCGAACATAGCTCACTGCAATGCAAAATTGGAGTAAGTTAGCAGTTAACCACAAAAGATACTGCAAAAGCGCTAAAACCGAATTCTTTGGGGTGAAGCAATCCGATTTCGATTGGAGCAGAGGATAAGCCTCGCCTGCACAGTGATGATGGGCTAGCTCAGCAAACGCCAAGTCCTATCCTCGCCTATACGGTTAAGCCAGACTGATCCTATGGGACACAGTCTTAGTCTCACCTATATGGCAAGACTGGCTCAACCTTGAAGATACCAGGTCCCAAGTTCTGCCTGTGCAGCGGACTTAACATGCAGTGATCTTTCTCTGACCAAGTCGAGATGATAGCTTCGCTGGGAAGCTATGCTGAAATCCTTCTCCGCAGATCAGTTAAATGGAGAACAAGGGAAGCTAATCCCTGAAGCAGGGTTTAAATACTTCAAACCTGTAACCCGCTATTGTTGACACTTAAAAAAGACAAGATTCTTATTGGTCCGAACAATGTCTAAACTTGTTGACATTTACAAAAGACAAGTGACAGACGAGCTGAAGACCAGTTTTCACCCATCTCCGAGGGACAGGGAAGCAACTTGCACTCCACTGATCCAGCAAGCAGACAGTGAACCCGGATTGTTTCTAAACAGACCTCAGCAGGTCTAAGGTGCTAACACTTAGCATCGCATGAGCCCAAAGGGATAGCCTCGCTTGGGAGGCTAATATCACCCAACTTCGCCAAGAAGCTAACTCGCAAACTTCGCCACAGAGGACTTCCAGTTCCGCCAAAGGTTTCTTTCGGACTTTGCCAGAAGCTGCCTCTAGCCCCGCTACGAGCTCAATGCGGGCAGCTCCGCTGTTGGTCTGCTATGGTCAACCTTTGACCAATCAAATCTCCGGATGAGATCGGATCCAATCAGATCAAATCCAATTAAGATCAAATCAGAGATCAAATTTGGCAGTTGATTGCCACAATCTCTTGACTCTCCTAAAACGAGTAAGAAGATCAGGGGAAATCCTCCAACGATATGGAAAGGATCAAGAAGGTCAACCAACCTGCCAATTCTAACTTCGCAGAAGCTGATCTTAGCCTCACAGCAAGGCTACTTTCCGGATTCAAACAGATTCGATTCAATCTGTTTCCATATTTTCAAGGGACGATTATACCCTTACTCTCCTTATAAATAGCCCGCCAGGGGTACAAGGAGAGGACCATGCGCAGAAGAGCTCCACAAGCAGAGGCTTCTTCATAACGCACCGTGCGCTCTTGAATTCAGAGACTTTTAGAGAATTGCTTTCTCTATCCAGGGTGTTGATACCCTAACATCGTCCTTCTTCTCAAGGAATTTCCGGAACCAGGCGAGAAGGAATTCCTAATTGAAGGCGATTTTGAGAAGCAGCAAGAGGGTTCTACCAACCTTCTGTTCTCTGATTCCCGGAACCAGGCGAGAAGGGAATCTCATCGCTCGCATCGTCAAAGGGACAAAGTGGTCGCGCGCTGACCAGACTCCTATCGGCACACTTCTCCAAAATCTCTGAGGAGATCTACTTATAATCTTTTTTAAGAATACTTGTAATTTAGCTCCTCAAACTCTTTTATTGTAAGTTTTCCCCTTTGCGAACATAATGGAAAACAGCTATCAAAGACCCGAACCCACTTGAGTATAAGAGTAAAATTTTATAATAGCCCTTTATGTATTATTATTATTTATAACCCTGAGAAATTATGTTTAAGCCCTCAGATAATTTTCAGATATTATAAAAGCAACCTTGAACGTGTTTTGGACCAGAACTTGATCATTTGACGTCTGAATCACGCGTTCTTGGTACCGTTGGGATCGGAACAGTGAGAACTTCATTTATAAGCAAGTGTTTCCCATTATTTTCAATTTTTCACCAAATAAATCATTTATATGATTCATGTCATCTGATTGATATATTCGATTATCGATATTGTGGACATTCTTGATAAATTGTGTATCCCTGAGGGATTGTGTGGTATATTTGAGCCTGGGCTTGCCCTATTGGGTCATTCATGATGGTTATGGTTTATTATGCATGTTACTGGTTAGAATAATTTCACGTATTCTTGTTATTTATCCCTGTTACATGTTACCTGGTTATTCATGTAACTTATTCCCGCTACCCTTTACATGAACATTTCTATTACAGATATTCCTGTTATCTGCACAATACACACACACAAAACTGTGAGAAGTCATAGGAACTCATCAGACTATGTTCACTTTATTGTAATACAAATACTTGAGCATGGGGAGACTTGATGATTGACTAGATCTTGTTGGGTGAGTGTTCGGATACATTATTATCCCACAACAGTGGACGAGGTAGTGCTGGCTACCGTCTGTTATAGCTCGATAAGCTCTCATTTCTACTTTTCTGTTACTTGTTACAGCCTTAGCGGGCTGACCCCAGTCTCAACAATCAAGGCTCTGTTTAAGGTCGTGATCCCGTGTATGCGCGGGATACACCAATCTGATCAGAGCTCCTCGATTGTTCAGTCTCATAACACATGTTTATACACTCACGAACAACATTGTGCAGATCTACTTCTCTGACCATGTTGTACTTATTGTCATCTCACGGATATCGTGTTTATTTCATGTCTTTATATACGTCATGTTATTCTATTATTTTCACTCTCTTTCCTTTGTAAGCTTGCTCGGTCGCATCTGACACCCTGAGTTTGTATGCTCAGATATTTTACCCTCAGAGGAGGACCAGGAGTATCCAGACAGATTGGCTGAGTTGCAGTAGGACTGTTCGTGACCGTTTTGTTCCTTTTGGCTGTCAGTATGTTACACAGTCATACTCTTTTTATGTTCTAGTTATGTAGTTGTACTTAAATATGCTGATGGACTCATATGTATTCTGTTTTTGATACTGTTGAAAAAACACCTAGAGGGGGGTGAATAGGTGCAAGTGCTAATCTAGTGAACTAAGTGCTCTAAATGCGGAAGCTTAAAACAATTCTTGCAACACACTTAATACAACACACAAGTGTAGCCGAATTCCCCGAGAAGGACTCTGGACTAACTCCTCTTGATTCCCCTAGATATGGGTTGAGGTGCTATGTGAAGCTCTTGTGGTTAAGTATAAGTGAGGCACACACAAACAACCAAGCATACACAAGATATAGCAATATGAAATATGCAAGGTACAATGCAAGCAATGTATGATATGAATAATGAATGATGCTTTGCACAATTAAACAAGAGAGAGTTAGAGAGACAATTGATCAAACGCTAACAACAAGATATGTTTCGAGGTTCGAGCCCCTAGCTCTACATCCCCGCCTACACCACCGTGTAGGATTTCCAATCCACTATCTCCCACCAAGGGAACCTCTACCGAAGAGGATTTGTTACAACACAAGGAGTACCAAACTCCTCTCTCAATACAAACACCACCTCACACAAGAGGGGTAGGCCCTTAGCCAAACAACAACCAATCCACCTCACACTTGAGGGATACAAACCAATAACCACTCCACCTCACCAAGAGGGAGTAAACACCAACCTCAACCTCTACCGAAGAGGGAGCAAACCAATACCACTCCGATCAACCTCTACCAAAGAGGGATACACAAAGTAAGGAGGGTTTACAACTTAGAGGCTCAACAACCTCAAACAATCTCTCTTTTCACTTTTTCACAAAACAAGATCCTAAATAGATTAGGATAGAAGATAGCTCAAGTGTGGAAAAACTAAGTGTTTTGATCAAAGAAATTCTCTTGGGAAAACACCAAAAAATGATATAGAAATTTAGATCAAAAATTAATTCCCAAAACCCTAACTTCTTTGAAATAAACAAAACACTTAAAACAAATAAGATTGATCTTTTGGCACTTAAAACTCTTTTCAAAACTTGTTTAAAACACTGAAGAAGTCAGGAAATTTTAGCTCTAAAAATCTTGGCAAAAATCCCAAAGAATTGGGGTTTAAATAGGCCCATCAGAAAACTCGCCGTTAGGCTGATCTGGCAGCCTGACAGGCTACCGTCGGCCGGCCCGGCCGACCGCCAACGGTCAGAAATATGACCGTTGGGGCAACCCGGTCGACCGCCCGTCGACCCAAACAAACAGAGAGCTCTGCTCTCAGGTCCGGTCGGCCGCCCGGCCGACCGTCCCTGTGGCTGCCAAACGTGCACAGGCTTGTGCACGTCGGTCGACCCCAAGGGTCGACCGGCCTCTGGTGCGGTCGACCCGTGCGGTCGGCCGACCTGGCCTGTCAGCCACTGTTCTGGGACAGAAACACATGTAAAATATTTTTCTAAAAATCTTTTATCTCTTTTAAAATTACCATAAAAATTGTTTTATCATTTTACTTTGATAACACACTTGTGATAAAAATTTCAAGACATATATCAACATATTCAATAATTTTTGTGTCTTGCAAGTTTTATCAAAAACCAATACTTGTATTTTTATCAAACTTGATTTTTCAATACATGAATAGGAAAGTCAAAATAAGTTTGTTTAAAAGTTAAGCATGCATGTATAGAATGAAACAACTATACAAATATCAATTAAATTTGTTTTGATCAACTATTCATGAAAACCAAAAACCAAACATAAAACGTGTGTGTTATGTGCACTTGAGCATATCAACTATACTAAGCTTTACAAATAGATCTAAACACACTAAACTAAAATAGGATACCTAAGTCTTCTTGACGATCTTCATCTTCAAGTAGACCCGATCCAAAACTCCATTCATGGGCTAGGCAATGTGTGATCTTGAAACTTGAGCCCTGGAATCACTTGTGACGCTTCTAAACACCTCTTGTTGAAGCTATCACCAAACTAATATCTTGCTAATAGATCTGAAACTTAAATTCACAAGAATATTAGTAAACATAACTACATGAGTTAATCATCATCAAAACTAGGGTGGAAGGCCTTTGGGCCAACAATCTCCCCCTTTTTGATGATGACAAAACTCATGGAGTTATATATGCATGGATTAAAGTTAAGCTTCAAAGAAGCTCCCCCTTAACTCATGCATAAACAAATAAATAATAAATATGCAAAACAATAAACCAAAACATGTTCTAGGCTCTAGATACTAATGAAATATTCACAATAAACATATTCTAGATACCAATTAAAATCATAATATATGCAAAAACATAAGCATGCATATAAACTCAAAATCTTTCTCCCCCTTTTTGTCAACCATCAACAAAGGGATAAAAACAAAATCAAAACATAAACAAATTCTTCTATCAACAAAACATATTCTAGACACCAATGAAATGTGAAAGGTGTTCTAGATACCAATTAAATGAATAAAACTTTTCCCTTTTTTTTTAAATAAATAAATGCATACAAAGACATGCATATAAATCCAAATCCTTCTCCCCTTTTTTGTTCTATAACACAAATGATGTAAATAAGGGGTAAATAATAAATCATAAGATGTACACTCAATTAAGATACCAAATGAAACTTATATGTCAATGAAGTACATCTTGATACCAATTGAAAGTGAACATACCAAAACAAAATTTTGAGATACCAATTTAAAACATAAACATTTTGATATCAAAAGATAGTATTTTTCTTTTTAAGCCATGTAAACAATTTTGATTGTGATATCATATGCTTAAAATAAACATCAAATTTCCAATCATAAAGTGTGGGAGTGGAAATCAAATACCAATTGAAATATGAAAATCAAATTTTCTCCCCCTTTATGAAATACAAACTAAAACAATGCGTAGGCTTGATACCAATTTAAAAATAATCAATTTAAATAGGATAATCATTAAGGTTTTCAAGCTTAGCATAAACAAATATTTGTGCTCTAAGATATAGGAATATAGTAGGCACAAATAAAACATATATGTATGAAAAAAAATAAATACCATAGACATTGATACCATTGAAATGAAAGCTAATACTATGTGTTATATGAATGTATGCTTTCAATTCACTTACATAAAACAATTCATGAGTATACAAGAGAGGTAAAAATTGATACCAATTGAAAGAGTCTAATGATACCAATTGAAATAACAATAAGATCAAGTGTATATCTCATATCAAAATGAAGAATACGAACTAGTTAAAATGAAAATTTTTGTTAACTAGTACGAAATCCTTCAAGTAAGGAATAAAACAAGATTATTTTGAATAAAACATGAATTTCACAAAATAGTTAACACTCATAATCATTTAAGCATAAATATGACTCATGAAAACAAAACATGAGTAATCAAGAAATGTGAGTGTACAAATACAATGTGAAGAACATGATCATGAAAATATTCAATTAAGCTCAAAATTCCTTGAAACAATGAAAGTCATCAAAATTATTTAATCTTCAAGGTATATGTATGTCTTATACAAACTAAAGCATACATACATATCCAAAACACAACGAGTCCACAAAATATATGCATTAAGGCACGTGGCTCAAAAAGGATGTATATGTATAATAATAATTTGGATAAAATAGACATATACATGAAGTTAAACAAATAAACGCGAAATCAAGAAAAACTAAATTTTCATCAAAACAAATTTCATTTCAAGGTATATGTATGAATTGTCAACACAATAAGTATACATACATATCCCTAAACACAATTGAGTCCATATATATAGATTTGCATGAAAGGCAAATGACTCAAAGGGTATACATGTATAACTTAAGGTTTGGCAAAATGCACATATACATGAAATGTAAAACACATAAACAAATCCAAAATAGGAATACAAGTTTAAAATGTATGAATCATCAAAACTAGACTATACTAGCACATCTAATGGGTTCAAATAAGCAATCAAGCCCAAACATATATAGATTTATTTGTGGCCCACTATATGCGCAAGTATAAATCCTAGTCTTAATGAAAACTAACATCTAAACAAGTAATCTTAACATGAAGCATCAAAACACGATAAAAATCAACATGATAAACATAAGCATGATTATTATGAATATCCACATGTTATTAGATTTATGATGTACATGATAGCTAATCAAATATGAGAACACAAAATAATAATCCATATTAAACATGGGTGTCTCGAATATTATACATGTATGTTAAGAATCTAATTAACATGGCATTTTCATTCTAATCACTAAACAATGAAATATGCTATAAACAATGAATATTAAAAGCATGAAAACAATAAATAAGAGTTAGGAATCGTTACCAAAACCTAGAAGGCAACTCTCCTTGTCTCCAAAACATGGTGGTCCTCTCCAGCAAACATCCCTTGAAAGTGATGCATCCAATTGATTTCCTTTGAGCTTGGAACACATCCACTCCAAGGTGCCTATACTCTCACGTCATGTGAGAGCCCACACCTACATCAAAAATAGGAGGGGTGGTCTTTGGTACCCATATCTTTTTGGGTCCATGGGGGTTAGTACCTTTTCTAACCCAAACAAACTTCTTTGCTAAATTTGAAACATGTAATCTATCATAACAAAATTTAGCAAGGTGGCCCATACGTCCACAATGTGTACAAGTGTACACATGAGCATACCTGTGATGGGTGTGTCCGTGAGGAGCATGTGTATGCCGTGGAGGGTGTGCATGAATGGATGGAACTTGTTTCTTTCGAAACAAAGATTCCAATCATGTATGCCCAACAACACATTGGCTCAAAGTGGAGCCCAAACAATCTACACTCTTCTTAAGCATGAATATATCATTATCAATCAAAGAAGAAGTGTGGCATGCAATAGGTGAAGTGTGTGATACTACCCTAGCATGGCAAACATGAGAAACAATATCATTTTTCAAAGATTTATTTTTATTTAAATAAATTTCTAATTCTTTTGAAATAAAATCAATTTTCTTTTTAAAGAATTATTTTCTTTAAAACAAAGTCAACTTTTGAAGACAAATTTTTATTTTTCTTCAAAAGAGTTTCACAATCATTTTTAGATTTTAAAAACTCATTTTCTTCAAGTACAAGATCAAGTTGAGATCTCAATGAATCCCTTTCATTATAGACCTTAACCTTCTCTTGTAAAACACAATCAAGTGTAGAATGCAAACTTTTATTTTCTTTTTCAATTTCTAGACTTTTCTTTTTCAAAATCTTATATTTTTCTATCAATTTTTCACAAACAATACATAGTTCTTCATTCAAAGCATGGGGATCAATATTCTCATTACATGAAGAACTAGCACTATCATCACAATCTAAGTGGGGTTCCGAATGTACCTCAAGGGAGTCATTCCCTTGGACCATTAAGCATTGAGAATCGGATTCTCTACTATACTCCTCCGGTTGAATTGGCAATTGAAGCTTGAAGGTGGTGGTTGTTGTCAACTTGTTCCACACTGCAAATGCGGAATCAAAGTTAGAAGCAAGCATAAGATATTCTTTAGGTAATGTGCTTCTAATGGCCTCAAGGGCTTGTGCATTGGCCCCTATATTCTTGCGGTCACGAAGATAACATCTCTTGGTAGCGGCAAGGAAAACATGCAAACCTAGGGTCTTTAGGTACATGGACATCCTATACTTCCAAACAACAATGTTAGAAGGGTCAAAGCTAGGTGGGGTCATGAAGTCCATGGTAAATTATATGAGTGTGCAAACAAGCAAATGCAAACAATAGATTAGCAAACAAATGGATCTTACTCCTAGGATGTTAAGCCTAATATCATGAGCGTAGGCTCTGATACCAATTGAAAAAACACCTAGAGGGGGGGTGAAAAGGTGCAAGTGCTAATCTAGTGAACTAAGTGCTCTAAATGCGGAAGCTTAAAACAATTCTTGCAACACACTTAATACAACACACAAGTGTAGCCGAATTCCCCGTGAAGGGCTCTGGACTAACTCCTCTTGATTCCCCTAAATATGGGTTGAGGTGCTATGTGATGCTCTTGTGGTTAAGTATAAGTGAGGCACACACAAATAACCAAGCATACACAAGATATAGCAATATGAAATATGCAAGGTACAATGCAAGCAATGTATGATATGAATAATGAATGATGCTTTGCACAATTAAACAAGAGAGAGTTAGAGAGACAATAGATCAAACGCTAACAACAAGATATGTTTCGAAGTTCGAGCCCCTAGCTCTACATCCCCGCCTACACCACCGTGTAGGATTTCCAATCCACTATCTCCCACCGAGGGAACCTCTACCGAAGAGGATTTGTTACAACACAAGGAGTACCAAACTCCTCTCTCAATACAAACCCACCTCACACAAGAGGGGTAGGCCCTTAGCCAAACAACAACCAATCCACCTCACACTTGAGGGATACAAACCAACAAACAACTCCACCTCACCAAGAGGGAGTAAACACCAACCTCAACCTCTACCGAAGAGGGAGCAAACCAATACCACTCCGATCAACCTCTACCAAAGAGGGATACACAAAGTAAGGAGGGTTTACAACTTAGAGGCTCAACAACCTCAACAATCTCTCTTTTCACTTTTTCACAAAACAAGATCCTAAATAGATTAGGATAGAAGATAGCTCAAGTGTGGAAAAACTAAGTGTTTTGATCAAAGAAATTCTCTTGGGAAAACACCAAAAAATGATATAGAAATTTAGATCAAAACTAATTCCCAAAACCCTAACTTCTTTGAAATAAACAAAACACTTAAAACAAATAAGATTGATCTTTTGGCACTTAAAACTCTTTTCAAAACTTGTTTAAAACACTGAAGAAGTCAGGAAATTTTAGCTCTAAAAATCTTAGCAAAAATCCCAAAGAATTGGGTTTAAATAGGCCCATCAGAAAACTCGCCGTTAGGCTGATCTGGCAGCCTGACAGGCTACCGGTCGGCCGGCCCGGCCGACCGCCAACGGTCAGAAATACGACCGTTGGGGCAACCCGGTCGACCGCCCGGTCGACCCAAACAAACAGGAGCTCTGCTCTCAGGTCCGGTCGGCCGCCCGGCCGACCGTCCCTGTGGCTGCCAAACGTGCACAGGCTTGTGCACGTCGGTCGACCCCAAGGGTCGACCGGCCTCTGGTGCGGTCGACCCGTGCGGTCGGCCGACCTGGCCTGTCAGCCACTATTCTGGGACAGAAACACATGTAAAATATTTTTCTAAAATCTTTTATCTCTTTTAAAATTACCATAAAAATTGTTTTATCATTTTACTTTGATAAACACACTTGTGATAAAAATTTCAAGACATATATCAACATATTCAATAATTTTTGTGTCTTGCAAGTTTTATCAAAAACCAACACTTGTATTTTTATCAAACTTGATTTTTCAATACATGAATAGGAAAGTCAAAATAAGTTTGTTTAAAAGTTAAGCATACATGTATAGAATGAAACAACTATACATATATCAATTAAACTTGTTTTGATCAACTATTCATGAAAACCAAAAACAAACATAAAACGTGTGTGTTATGTGCACTTGAGCATATCAACTATACTAAGCTTTACAAATGGATCTAAACACACTAAACTAAATTAGGATACCTAAGTCTTCTTGACGATCTTCATCTTCAAGTAGACCCGATCCAAAACTCCATCCATGGGCTAGGCAATGTGTGATCTTGAAACTTGAGCCCTGAAATCACTTGTGAAGCTTCTAAACACCTCTTGTTGAAGCTATCACCAAACTAATATCTTGCTAATAGATCTGAAACTTAAATTCACAAGAATATTAGTAAACATAACTACATGAGTTAATCATCATCAAAACTAGGGTGGAAGGCCTTTGGGCCAACAACTGTACGAGACTATTTTAAGTACCCTTGTTATATGTGTGTGTGTGTGTGTGTATCAGCAATGTTCTTATTTATTATTGTAATTGTACAGGTCTACAGAAGGCTTAGCGTGTATACGCATGATTTATCATCCTGCGTATGTACGTCACCGATCATGACACGTACTGTATTCCAGTAACTTAGTAAGCGGGGTGTGATAAATTTAAATCCTCTTCACTGATTTTTTTTGTTCCAGGTGATGGATCCAGCTGTCCCTGATGAACCGTGTTTTGGAATTTTCTTCTTATCAAATTGCAATTACTAGCCACTAATCCCCATTGACGTTGACTTCTGTTTTTCTCCTTCCTTTCTTTCAGCAAAACATCCATTGTGTTAGAAACAGAAAAAAGAGAGCTCAGTAGGAGAGAAGACAGATAAACAAAGAGAGAAAATCAAGGCAATAGCATTGGCCATAACTATGCTTATGCTTGTCAATCTCATTTTCAATTGATATATTAGTTAATTGAAATCAATATAAATTTAAATCTATTAAATAATTTTCAACGAAAATTATAGCATTGAAAAAAAATCTCATTGATTGAAGGAAACTAATATTAAATAATATTGATTGAAATGAAGAAGGAAACAAGTAAAAATGCAAAGAAAATAAAAAATAAAATAGAGTCTTAACCAGAGGAATATGATTGGAGTTCATTTCCATCATTTTAGAATATATCAAAGAATAATCTCTTTGCAGCCAGTGCTGGAGATGTTCGGCTTGGACTTTTTCTTTCATTTCTGCGTCTTTTACAATGTTTTCTGTGGAACAAGTTAAAGTTGATAACTATTCCGACTGACAACAATAATGCAAGAGCCCGGGCCCAAGGGATGATTTAAATCCTCTTCACTGAGTTTTTTTTTTATTATTTGTCTCAGATGGCGATGGATCCAGCTGTCCCTGGTGAACCGTGTTTTGGAGTTTTCTTTTCATCAAAAACTGCATTTTACAAACTACTCCCCATTGACGTTGACTTTTCTTTTTCCTCCCCCACATTTCCTTCAGCAAAACAGCCATTGTAAGCAGAAAAAGGAGAGCTTGGTTGGAAAGAAGACAGAGAAAGAAAGAGAGGAAATCATGGCGACAGCATTGGCGATAACTATGCTTGTCAATCCCATAGTTAGCCTGGTGCTGCAGAAGCTGCTCACAAATGCCTGGAAGAAGCTGGCGTTAAAATTGGAAGTGGACACCGGCAGGCTGGAGATGAAGCTAACTACAATCACCCGCATCCTCAATGAAGAAAGTGTTGCAGCCGCTGCTGCCGACACAGCCCTCGCCGAATGGCTGAAGAAGCTCAAGGATGCTGCATACGATGCGGATGATATAGTCAACCTGTGTCATGCCGAAGCACTGCGGCGGCAGATGATGGAGAAGGAGAGCATCAAGTCAAAGGTGACTGACTTCATTTCCCCTGGTACTAACAAATTTGCATTTCTTCGCAGAATGAACAAGAAGATTAATGGGGTGACCAAGACTTTGGATGAGATCTACAAGCAAATACCATTGCTTCGTCTTAGCAAAGAGACGCCAATTTACCAGGGAGAGAGACGTTCTTGGCGGTGCCTAAACACCAGATCTACGGGAGAGATGAAGATAAACAGAAGATTGTAAGGTACTTGACCGATAATGAAAGAGGAGAGAAATTGTCTGTCGTTTCAATAGTCGGGCTGGGTGGAATCGGAAAGACCACACTTGCTCAGTTAGTTTGCGAAGACGAGAGCATCCGAGAGGAATTTGGCCAGCCAGTTTGGGTCTGGGTCTCTGCACATGAGTTCAGTATTGTCAAGATCTTGGGGAAGATTATTCGGTGCATCACGGGGAGCCCTTTCAATCACAAGGAGATCGAACCTATGCGTCGACATCTTGAGATATTGCTGGGTGGGAGGAAATTCTTGCTTGTTCTGGATGATGTATGGAGCGAGGATGCTCAAGAGTGGGAAGCCTTAAAATCTGTGTTGGCAGTGGGGATGGAGGGAAGTAAGATACTAGTAACATCACGTTGTCTGCAGGTTGCTCGCAAGATAGCCAGTACCTTCACACACGAACTTGAGGGCTTATCAGTTGCTGATTGTTTGGAGTTATTTCGACTGAAGAATTCTTGCCTCGACCAGCGTGATGGAGCCTCAGCATTCGAGAACAGAGAAATGGAAATCATCCGTAAGTGTGGAGGCTTGCCTTCAGCAGTCAAGGCCATGAGAAGTCTGGTGGAAACCAATAGGGCGGGTGAGTGGTCGCGTGTTCAGAAAACTGAAATGTGGAGATTAACTGGAGAAATAGAGAGAGTAATGCATGAACTCCAGTTGAGTTATCAGCATTTGCCCTCTCACTTAAAGCCATGCTTTATGTATTTTTCTTTGTTCCCAAATGTTATGAGTTTGATAAGGAGAAACTGACCAGGCTATGGATTGCTGAAGGGTTCGTTCCATCACTGGATGACAGTGGTGACGAGGGCACTGGGCACAGCTATTTTGATAGTTTCTTGTGGAGATACTTTTTCCAAGATGTAGAGCAGCGTTACCAAGTATCATTTAAGATGCATGATGTGGTGCAAAACCTTGCTTGCTCTGTCGCAGGAGATGAGTTTTTGTTTGTAGCTGGAGATGAGTCTCTGTCTGTGGGAGATGGGGATGGTCTTACTGTCAGAAACACAATAGCGGCAAACTGCAGCTATCGATATTTATCACTAATTTGCAAAAGTTTGTCATTGGATTCTCTGAAGAATAGTTCATTTGAGATAGACAAGGTCCGTTCCTTAATTTCATTGACTACCGACAGTAATAAGAGGTGCAACTTCAGAAAAGATAGTTGGGATATGCTGCTCAACCTGAGTCTATTGCGTGTGCTTGATTTATCTTCTACTGATATCCTAGAGTTGCCAGATGCAATAAGCAATTTGCAAGTATTAAGGCTTCTCAACCTGTCAAATACTGATATTAGAACACTACCATACTCTATCACCACCCTTCATTATTTGTTGACATTGAATCTAGCATATTGTCGCCAACTTCAAGAGTTGCCTAGTGGTGTGAGCGACATGAGGAACCTTAGGCATCTCGATGTCTATGGCTGTGACTGTCTAACTCACATGCCAGCTTACATTGGACAATTAAGTAAACTCCGGGCATTGACAATGTTCATTGTCTGTAAGAAGGATGGACACACTATAAAGGAACTGCAAGATATGAACTTAATCAGAGGTCGGCTTCAAATCAAGGATCTCCAAAATTTGAATGACAAAACGGAGGCAGAAGCTGCAAGCCTATGGGAAAAGGAAAATTTGCAACAGTTGGAGTTGTGCTGGAAGGGGAATTGCGAAAGTGCAGAGGATGTATTTGAAGGCCTCCGACCTTGCCAAGATCTCGAGGAGCTCAAGATAAGTGGATATGTGGGCAACAGATTCCCAAGTTGGATGTCAGCTGGGAACCAAACAGGATTCCAACGCGTGAGAGAGCTGAGCATTATTAATTGTAAAGTATCAGCACTGTCTTCATTGAGTAATGTGATGCAGTTCTTTATCTCACTCGAGAAGCTAAAAATCTCTAGCTGTGAAGAACTGATTTGTTTACCAAATAGTATGATTCAACATCGCAGCCTCTCCCTTCGAATCCTGGATATTTCAGAAAACAAGAACCTGAAGTTTCTGTGTGAAAGGGAAGAGCAGGAGGCTCCCGTTTTCTTCACTTCACTCCACAGTCTTATGTTGGGAAAATGTGTGTCACTGGTCAAATTGCCAGAGTGGTTGTATCGCCTCACCTCGCTCGAGTCACTGGATCTCTCTGCTTGTAGTAAGCTGGTTGGGCTGCGGCAACTTAAAGCACTGGACAAAATTTCAGTTACATTGTGTCAAGATCTTGCAATGAGATACATGAAGGAAACAGGTGAAAGCTGGAACATGGCTCCTGTCCCTGTCCCTGATGAAACTCAACAGGGAGGGGAACAAGAGATGGGAAATAGCAGACGGAGAAAAGGAATGGTCTCCAACTTCCTCAAACATCTAGGCCTAACAAAGCGTGGCTGGCAGCGGAGTGCATGACTGCTGAAGCATCATATCTCAGAACACTCGTTCTTTGAGAAATATTTATATTGGTGACTTATACTTTTCTGGTAGGTAACACATTTTTTATTAATGGAACATGTATTGTATAACCATCCCTTAAATTTATCACCTCTCCTAGTAGTTCAATTCTATTATTTCGTCACAGTAGAATTTCATGAATTGCATTTTTCTCTGTAAATGTTTATGTGGCTGTGTGTGTACCATGCTGCATATCTTATTTTTGTTCACTATGTTTCTATTGTGCAGTAAATAAAGTGGCTCTTGTTATGGACGGGTGAAAATTTATAGTATCTAAGCACTGCACTAGAGAAGTTTGCTATAGCGTGCATCATGTATTGTTACCCTGTTCTAAATGCTTTTTTACCCTATGTTCTCTTACAACAAATGATCTACCTTTGTGCATTTTTGCCCTGAAAACATAATAGCTTCATGTAACTTGAGAATCAGATTTCTGGGAGAGATGATACTAGAAAGGGAGAATTGCTTGACACGACATAGATTCTTTTTTTTCTTTATTTGAGAGGGTAATGTAAAATCATGCATCCCCTTTTCAATGTTATATCACTCTCTATTTAACATTTACATATAAACGTAAGTTCGTTAACATGATTCACGAGCTAAATCTTGTCATTTAACTTCACATATACTATTGTCTGTATTTGTTTTGTAATTCGGACTAATAAGGTTTCTCTTTGTTCTCACAGATGATATGTTGGTTATGTTGTTGCAGGTGATGTGTTGGTACCGAAGGATGGGTGTAGACTATAGGGCTATGGATAATTAATAAGCTGTCACGAAGAAGGTTCAGAAGTAATGCAAAAGGGATATTGGGAAGTAGGACAGAATGAATTCTCTATTTCATCTGATGGTCACGATTAGCAAGCTGTGTGTCCTTTCTATTTCTTTTTAGTGTTTGTTATCTCTATCCTGAAATTTCTCAGTAATTGTAATGCTAGAACTCGTTCTGCTTCATTCAGAATCCTTAGGACCTATCGTGATTTCTCTGAAATAAGTGGAGAACAATTAAGCTCAGCATTGTCTTTTGTTTGCTCCCTGGTTATGTTCAAGTTGCTGGTTCAACGAAGACAGAAAAATTTAGTGTTTCAACAGAACTTTTGTGATATTTATAATGTTATGATGTGCCATGTCATATTGCATGGTATAGTCTCAATTTCTGGTTCAAGTGCTCGGTTTGCATCTCGTTTGGTATCTTTTCATGTGCTGCAGCCATAGGGATTGATAATGTACCACCTGCATCATAATTTTACTGCTTTTTGAAACAGTGACTTGAGGAGTTTATATGGTTTAGTAATTAATAACATATGCATGATTCCATGTTGTGTCAGAACGAAGATCTTTTTTCGTTTCTCATGGTGCGAGGCACTCTCTGATCTTCTTATATGAGAAAAGCCTTCATTTTTGTGATTAGCAAATTGTTCTACCATCTATTTTATATCTGATTTCATAAAAATCCTATTTGTAAGTTCTTAGAGAGGGGAAAAAACGAAACTTTGCTTGCCTTACCATAACAGCTATGTGCTTGAATCCCTCTTTCATTCTTCTATTTCATTATTTGTGTTTTGGGTGAATTGAAATTCAATATTCATAAAACAGGTGATAACAACTTCCATTAGTGCACCATTGTTTAACACTACCATAAATGCTCAAGGTCAATGTTCAAAGAAGTGACATCTTTCCTAGCACAAACCATTAACATTGTGTTTAGTTCTAATGTAGCATTGTTGCCTTGATCCTTGCTTTATAACGAGCTTTCCATTCATGTCTTCTATTATTATACTTGATTCACAGGGTCGGCAAACATCAGCATTCTATCTCTTTTGCTTCCACTTATCTCTTGACAACGGTGTGCCTTTGGATTGGATATGACAGCATTTTTCACACACACACACACACACACACACACACACACACACACACACACACGGGGGGGGAGAGAGAGAGAGAGAGAGAGAGAGAGAGAGAGAGAGAGAGAGAGAGGAGAGAGAGAGAGAGAGAGATGAATTCTTTGGAATGAAGAAAGCTTCACAAATGATATGACTTCGTTCAGGTCATACATGTCCATTTCAATGGGAGCGATGATTCCAATGGACATTTAGTTTGAAGATGACTGTGAAGCTGACAGTGTTAAAAGCTG
The DNA here is from genome assembly GCA_038442645.1 of Agave tequilana. Classification (NCBI taxonomy): domain Eukaryota; kingdom Viridiplantae; phylum Streptophyta; class Magnoliopsida; order Asparagales; family Asparagaceae; genus Agave; species Agave tequilana. The sequence goes on from JAVJIF010015699.1 coordinate 87,905, forward strand.
TGCTCTCATCACCACCAGAACTGATAATGCTGTATAATTACACTGATGATTGTGAATTGCATGTGTGCATACCTTCTTCAATTAAATCAATGTATGTCTGTAGGTACTTCCAAGAATCACGTAAAGCTCAATACTGCAAATATGTGACAAAAAAATACAGAGTCTCTCTAGAATAACCTCAAATGTTTTCTTCAGATTTTCTATGGTTGCAAGAAGCAGCTTGATGTGAAATCACCACTCAGAATACTTCACTTCCTGGAATCACTATAACATATGCAGATCTATAATTCTATACGCATGAATATTCTGGTCCATATAACCATATTGATTCAAAGGCACACTCACACAGTGACATCAAGACCTACAATCAGCCATACAAGTAATCAGTAGCACAAGAAAAGTTGCACTACGATTCAACAAGTCATTTCTGTGGTTGTAAGCAGCATCTTGTACGAAATTGTTTAGAATACTTATCTGGAATCACATATATGCAACTATAATTCTATACGTGCATACACTGATCTGCATCCACCATGCCAATAGACATGCAGGCGCTTTACAGCACATCAAGATCTACTGACAGCCAACACATGAAGCAGAGTCAAGAGCATAAGAGAAGTTGCAACATGATTCAACAAGTCCTATCACTCAACTGATGATACTCAGGAAATTAGAAAAAGAAAAAAAAAAAACTATTCTTTCTTTTTCTCATTCTATAACCTCTTGAGAAGAAGATAAGAACATACATAATAAGTTCCTCCGGCATACCTTCCAAAAACAGCATCTTCTGAGGATAACAAAAGAAAGATTTAGAACAGTCATTGAACCACGCCAGAAGGGCATAAATCAAACGACATCAAGGGGGAAAAAAAACTAAACTAAACTATTCAACACTAAATAAGATGGTTAATACGTCACAGGGAAAAATTGCCTTGTCAAAGATTTGGTTCATATATCAGACAAAAAAAATTGCCTTCAAACACCATAGGTTTGCCGTCCAGGACAAGTATCTGAGAAGCCAGATTCCAAAACTTCTTTATGGTGCTGATTGGTGTCTGGGTTAGAAAGAAAATGCTTGAAACCTCCTGCAGTGTCGCCAATGCTGATTCCTATCAGCTTTAAGGATACATATGACACCAAAGAGGAGAAGCCAGCTCCAAACTCTTCATTGCCAATGGTTAAAATTGATGAACGAATTGAAATAAATATTGCAACACCCCCCCCCCCCCCCCCCCCCCCCCCAAACAAAAAAACAAAACAACCCACCCACCCACCCACCCACAATTAAAAAAACAACAAAAACAAAACAAACAATCCCCACAGCCACAAACACACAAAGTAGGCAATCTTGGTGGTGGCTTGATGGTGACAGCCAGGAAAGCTAGCTTCCAATTCTTTCTTTCATAGTTCTGAGTAGTGAAAGGTTTAGAAAGAAATTTTGAGACTTCCAACATTGGCATAGGTGCCTGATTCCCAGAAACTCTGCTTCTTCTGTTGAGCCCTCATCTACTCTTCGAAAACAGATCAATGGTTCCTGGAAAAGCTACTTCAATGGCAGTCCTAAACTTGTCATGTAAGTTCACCCGATCTTTGGTTCCTGAGACAAGCTCACTCGCATTGAGCTTCTTGAGAAAATCAAGAACATTTAACGAGTTCCTCCTACCACAGAATAACAGTCATCAAACATAATTAAGGATAAACTTTTGACAGACATTAGAGATTCAGAAATTCACCCAAAAACAAGAAAAAGTCAATTCATATAAGAGGGCAAATGCAAACTTTTCTCAATGAAAATGTTAAGTTGGGTTATTATTATTGGTTATTTGGTTATTGAGTTATTACCCGTATACTCGTACACACCTTGTACTCTATTTATATCTCTCCTCTAATAAATGAACTATGCTTTTAGGGTTTATTTGTTACATAGTATCAGAGCAAGTAAAACCCTAACCCTAGTCGTTTCCCTCTCTTCTTTCCCTCTGCCATCTCCAACAGCCCCGCCTCACCTCGTCTTCACCTTGCGAGGCTTCCACTTCCTGCGCCTGCACTCAACAAGGCCTCCAGAGTATCCTTCGAATACTGTTGCTCTCGCCGTGGGCACTTGAGGCCATAAGGCCTCGCCGAGGCCCTCCAGGCCATCACGTGTCCTCGTCGAGGCTTCCTAAGCCCTCGGGAGTCCTCGCCTGCATCTCCATTCATGCGCTTCGTACTGACAATGCCTTGGAGTATGTTAACAATGATGTGTCTGTCTTTTGCTCAAAAAATAAGATTATTCATCAGACATCTTGCTCTCATACATCACAACAAAATGGAGTTGCTGAACGCAAACATAGACATATTCTGGATGTTGCTAGTACCATGATGATACATACGCGTGTTCTGAAATATTTGTGGTCTGATGCAGTGCTAAGTACTTGTCATCTGATTAATAGAATGCTCTCCTCGGTTCTTGATGAAAAAAATTTCATTCTCCTGTTTCTATCCTAACAAGAGTGTCTTCTCCATAACTCATCGCGTTTTTAACTGTATTTGTTTTGTTCAGTACTTGTCTCTTAAATTCTCTCTTAGATCTATCAAGTGTTTTTTTTGGATATTCTAGAACTCAAAAATGATACCGGTGTTATAATCCCTCTATCGGAAAGTATTTTATGTCTATCGATGTCACATTCTTTGAGTTTGTTCCATACTTCTCTCCACATGTTCCTATTACTGCCTCGAGACTGTTCCACCTTCACGGTCTGTGTCATTGTCTGCCCCTGCTTCTAATAATTCTTCGCTAGTGCTGCCGATACACACTTCAGAGCCACTTGTCTCAATGCTGATTTGAGATTTTAGATACGTCTATACTCATCGTCAAAAAGTTCTTGCCTCTGAACTAGTTCCGGTCAACTCATCTCTAGTAGATGGTCCTCCTCAACCATTAGCATCTTCATCTGATCTTGATGTTCTTATTGCCCTTCGAAAAGATAAACGGTATTGCACTGATCATTCTATTTTGAATTTCACTTCCTATGATCATTTTCACCCCGTTTTTCGTCAGTTTGCTCTATACTTGTCTTCTGAGTATACACAGGTCTTGTGAGAAGGCTCTATTGGTAGTTGTCTGGAAGCATGTCATGGATGAGGAGATGAATGCTCTTATTTCTTGTGAAACTTGATAGTTGATTTCGGCACCCATAGATGTTGTTGTGGGATACCACTGGGTCTATACTTTAAAGTATCGTCCAAATGGATCTGTGGATCGGTGTAAGGTCATACTCATGGCCAAAGGTTATACTCAGACCTATGGTATTGATTATTTTAAGACATTCTCGCCAGTTGCCTGGATGAATTCTATCAGGATTCTATTTTCTGTTGTTGTTAACTTATCCTGGCCTTTGATCTAGCTAGATGTCAAGAATGCTTTTTTATATGGAGATCTTCATGAGGTTTATATGGAACAACCTCCGGGTTATGTTGCTCGGGGGAGATTCTGTCTTCTCAAGAAGGCTACATATGACCTCAAGCAGAGTCCAAAGGCGTGATTTGAGAAGTTCAGCATTACCATCTCTAGTATTGGTTTCACCGATGTGACTCAGATCGCTCTGTTTTTATTCGGCACACAAAAACTGGCATCGTAGTTTTGACAGTGTATGTTAATAACATTTTGCTGACCGGCAGTGATTCAGCTAAGCTATTAGAGAGTATCTTAAATGCTATTTTGTGATCAAGGATATGAGGAGGCCTAAATACTTTATGGAGATTGAAGTTGCAGATCAAAAATATAATGTACTTTCTCAATGAAAGTGTTTTATGGATATAACTCATCTTTTTCTCTAATTTTAATTCATATTATCATATCAGACAAATATCCGAATCCAATCTGGAGTCCAAATTCGTGTCCAACTAATAGAGTTAGTGAGTTAGAATATCTGCATCCAGATTCGTATTCGCTAGGGAAAAAAAACAGATGCAAATATAGTGATACCTATACCTGATCTGAACCCAATCCATTTGCAAGTCTACTAAAATGATTACCGCCCTCACACAATTTTTGACCTACAATTGCAGGATCCAGCTTTTCTTGTTGTATGGTATCTCTATACAATTTATGCTGATTGAACATGCAAATAATTAGAGGCACTTGTTGATGACTGAGGGTTCAGTATAGAGGATAAGGGCACGAATATATTATTTATTGCTGTCCTGGCAACAATTGAGGAAGACTGGACACTTGATTTTGTTGATCATTCATATCGTTCAGTTGCTCATGAAATATATACATCCCTGTTTAAAGCCAACATTCTCATTCACCCTGGCACTTTTTTTTTTCTTTCTTTTTTCTTAATCAATGATCTCTTCCAGTTAACAATTTTAAGTTTATCAATAGGTCATTGATTTTAACACAGTATAAATACACTTGCAACTTCATCAATTTTTTATCCAATCCTGCAGAGCAATCACTGTCATTATGTTGCACTTTTTGCAGTCTCCAATTCTTCACAAGTTCACCATCCAATCACTGCATTGGGCATGGATTACTGAGATTGATAAATTTGCAAAATCTCTAATTGAATTCAACGTTGTAAAATATGTGGTTGTGGATCATAATACTCAGGTCTGTGCTTATAATTGAGGCTAGGTCATTAGTAAGAAGACATGGTCGTACAGAAAGAACACATAAATGTGTGAAAAGCTTCAGATTGTGATTACTGTGGCACACAGAAGGGGAAATGTTGCAAAAGGCTCATGAGTGAAGTGACTCAACGAGGAAGTTTGCATTGAATCAAGTGAAGTTGACGTAGAAGGCTATAATGCAGAATAGTAGAGAAACACACCAAGGAGAGAAGAAATTTAGTATAAAAGGAGGAAAGATAAGAGCAAGAAGGAAATAATGAACTTAGCTCTATATCAATATAACAATAATAAACTTCATTCATTCATCAAAAACTGATGATTCTGATTACAGCAACTCTATGTTATATTAGACTTCAATACCTAACTAGCAGAAGAAGGGGAAAAAAAAAATCTAATCTGACCATACAAAATCAAATATCAAATAACCAACCACTACTAAATAAAAAAGAGGATATGGTAAATTATAACTAAGATGGATGACATCAGATCCAGTTGCAAATTAGGATCACAATGGAGTCTTCGTGATGAGAAGAATCTTTTGTCTGCAACCTGATTTGGAGATGAGTCGAGTTGCAATGATGATCCTTACAGGTAAGAAATAATCATTGTGTGAGTCCCGTGTCAATGAAGGACTTGGAGGTCTAATTGGTGTCACGGAAAAGTCACAACAGGTATATGGCAATGACTTTCTCTTACATGTTTGAATCGCATTCTTGAGATGCCTCAGAAGGTTAACAATCACTATTCTCAATTATTTACCAACTACACTTCAGGTTTTTTCTTTTTTCCAAAATCAGAATATGTTGCATGATTCTGCAAGGAATTACAAAATCACAATGTGGAAGCCACGATCTAAAATTATGAGTGCAATCAATCACAGAAGTCACTTCATTGCAGACTCAAATAGAAATCAGATTCTAACGCTTACTTCAACTTCTTTTCGAGAGATTTGATGCAACTTTATAATAGAAATGAAAAGTGCAGAGATTGGTTTCTTGGCTCTCATACCAAAAGAATGTTGAACCAATTTCAGGCGGGAAGAAATTTAAGAAAGAGGGGATTAGAAGCCGAAAGATTAATAGAGGAGAGAGGCCAGGAAACTCATGGTCAAGTAACAATCTCCAAACTCAACTTTTCATTCATCAATCCAGTGTAATGTATATAACGAAAAACCTGAATAAAAAATATATAAAGCCAAAATAAAATAATTTTAACTTAACCTTTTTTAAAACGTAAAGAGAGATAAAAGATAAGAACCAACTCTAAATCTAAATATTCTAGATCTAATACGTTATTCCAAGTACTAAATTATAAATAAATACATATCCGACTGTTCAAGGAGGATCAGGCAGCTAGTATCACACAAACTTATATTTGGCAGTTGGCGCACATAAACAAGCATATCAGTAATCATACATATGCACATCTGACAAAAGCAGGGTTTTTTTTTAATAATCCCTACCAATGTTTAAGCTGAAAGTTAAGGGAAATGTGTTGTATGCTCTATCCATTATTGCATCCAATAACATATGCCCTCACCCCAACCAAAAAAGGGAAGTGGAAAAGTGTTAACAGAGAAAGGCATAAATGCATGCTCACCCGTTTTGACAGACAACTTGTTTTTAAACTTCAAATTCATAATTGCTATGGGGAGAGAGTGTAAAATCTTTTTAGTATAGTTTTTTAACTCATCGGAGGAGATAGCCGAAAGTCGGTGAGAACGGAGTTGAAAAAGCCCAATTTTCAGCTGAAGACAGAGGTCCGGTCGACCGGCCGGTCGATCGAACATACACAACGTGCAAAAGGAACATAGCAGTCAACCCGACATGCACAGCGTGCACAAAAAACATAGCGGTCGACCGCCCGGTGGAACGCGCAAAGGGAGCAGCAGCAGCTGAAGAAGTCGGTCGACCGATTGTAATGTCAAAGCCCAACAAAGAGTTGGATCTCTGCGACTTTGTGTAGCGGTTGACCGTCTGGTTGATCGTGGCACGTGAATAGGCTATTTCCTATTTGATTCTGTGTTCGTTTCTGATCTGAATCCAGATCGATTGATTTTCTTTTCCTCAGAGATTCTCTAGCTATATAAAGATGGGTATTTGACTGATTTTTCCTGCACACAAAATATTATATGTTAGTTTTAAGAATAGATGTGCAAGTCTCAGTTCTAATCCGCGGTAGCAGGGCTATGCGGGTCGTGATCCTCAAGGAGGGACTGCGATGGAAGCGTTAAGCAAGTTTCTCTAAAAATTTATCTTTTTTAGTTATTTTGTTAGTCACGATGGTATTTACAATGAAAAGTGGTATTTACAATGAGTTGTGGGAAAGAATTGTGGAAGATGTGGATTTAATCTACAAAAAAGAAAAGAACAGAAAAGGAAAGAAAACTTATCTCTTTAGTCTGCTTGCCTTCGATCCTTTTGCGACGACTTACTTTTTCTCAGAAGATTTGCAAGTATGGCGTATAGGATGTTCGTCGCCATAAGCCATCAAGGGATCTTCGTTGGCTAGGCAGTCTCGAAGCAATCGGATCTCACGGATTACAAGTCATCAGAGAGAAACAATGACATAGAACAAGATTAGAAAAACAAAGATAAAGCGAGAATAAAGAAACTATGAAACAAGAATAAAAACAAACCAACCTCGAGCAGATTTTTATTAACAATGGGGGAAAAATAAAAACTTACACCGATGTCACCTCAGTACAAGTATGATTCCTTCCTCCATGAAAGCATCTCCACTCTCAGTTACAAAATTTACAAAATAAAATCTAACCTAAAACCTAAACCCTAGCTTTTGGCCCTTGGCTCTTCTCTGGACTGTGTCTCTCTGTGTTGCATCTGCAGGGATATTTATAGGTGTTGGAAGATGTAGAGTTCTAGTACAACTCTCCCAAAAAGATCTTATCTCCAGAAATTCAAATCTGTCCTGCAACTTCTTATCATGTTGATCGCCGAAATCAGCTTATCTACGGATTGAATTGGAAAGTTTGATCAACATAAGAGTTGTAGGTCTTCAAGTCTTCTTTCTGGAGCATCTTGAATCATCGGATTTGCATAACTGTAGCAAAAGTTATGATTTAAACACTAAAACGTGTACAGTCTGAATCCGAATTCTTTGAATTTTTATCTTTGCACTCTCTTTGGCTTTTATCCTCATCCTGCAAGAGTTTAGGGTTGGGTAGAATTCTATCCTTCCCTCATCTTTAATAATTGCAACTTTAGCCCTTGCATAATTGCACTTTGACAATTGATATTTGCACTTTTACTCTTGGGCTTCAAATATGGGCTTGGATCTGGGCTTTTGGGCTCTTTAAGCTTTAATTCTTTCTTTTTATTATTTCGAGGCCTGCACACAATAAATCACAAAATATTAATAAATGTGCAGAATTATATAAATAAATATGAAAATGTGACGGTAAATATGATGATAAAAATGCACTTTTCACTACCAATCACACCCCCACACTTATCTTTTTGCTCGTCCTCGAGTAAAAACAAAGAAAAAAAAAGTTAATCTAACCTAACTCACTTTCGTAGGAATCACGATTGCACTTAGCACGTGCAACAAGCCGTTAAACCTCTAGGTTACCCTAGAGGACGAGTGTTGTCTCGTGAGGGTTTTCAGCGGATTGCACCCACAAAATCCATAAAAAGAAAAATATTTGAATTATCATTGAAGAGACTAAGTAGTCTATAAGTTTTAGGATCCTCATTTTTATTCATTCTTTAAACTTAGTCTTAATAAAGTTAATTGTTTTCCATTTTAGGTAAGAATTAAAATTGAATTTCTAATATAGTCTTTTTCTAATATAAGTTTTAGGATCGAAGAAGGAACCTTGACGGCCCAATGGCGATGAACAGGTCTTCATAGCTTGTTTTTCATTTCGTAGAGTAGATTAAGAAGGCGGACGATCCCATAAGCCGTGCTTGTACACCTTCCAAGAAAAGGGAAATCATGGCAACGGCGCCAATTTGTTGACTGATTTTTCCTGCACACAAAATATTATATGTTAGTTTTAAGAATAGATGTGCAAGTCTCAGTTCTAATCCGCGGTAGCAGGGCTATGCGGGTCGTGATCCTCAAGGAGGGACTGCGATGGAAGCGTTAAGCAAGTTTCTCTAAAAATTTATCTTTTTTAGTTATTTTGTTAGTCACGATGGTATTTACAATGAAAAGTGGTATTTACAATGAGTTGTGGGAAAGAATTGTGGAAGATGTGGATTTAATCTACAAAAAAGAAAAGAACAGAAAAGGAAAGAAAACTTATCTCTTTAGTCTGCTTGCCTTCGATCCTTTTGCGACGACTTACTTTTTCTCAGAAGATTTGCAAGTATGGCGTATAGGATGTTCGTCGCCATAAGCCATCAAGGGATCTTCGTTGGCTAGGCAGTCTCGAAGCAATCGGATCTCACGGATTACAAGTCATCAGAGAGAAACAATGACATAGAACAAGATTAGAAAAACAAAGATAAAGCGAGAATAAAGAAACTATGAAACAAGAATAAAAACAAACCAACCTCGAGCAGATTTTTATTAACAATGGGGGAAAAATAAAAACTTACACCGATGTCACCTCAGTACAAGTATGATTCCTTCCTCCATGAAAGCATCTCCACTCTCAGTTACAAAATTTACAAAATAAAATCTAACCTAAAACCTAAACCCTAGCTTTTGGCCCTTGGCTCTTCTCTGGACTGTGTCTCTCTGTGTTGCATCTGCAGGGATATTTATAGGTGTTGGAAGATGTAGAGTTCTAGTACAACTCTCCCAAAAAGATCTTATCTCCAGAAATTCAAATCTGTCCTGCAACTTCTTATCATGTTGATCGCCGAAATCAGCTTATCTACGGATTGAATTGGAAAGTTTGATCAACATAAGAGTTGTAGGTCTTCAAGTCTTCTTTCTGGAGCATCTTGAATCATCGGATTTGCATAACTGTAGCAAAAGTTATGATTTAAACACTAAAACGTGTACAGTCTGAATCCGAATTCTTTGAATTTTTATCTTTGCACTCTCTTTGGCTTTTATCCTCATCCTGCAAGAGTTTAGGGTTGGGTAGAATTCTATCCTTCCCTCATCTTTAATAATTGCAACTTTAGCCCTTGCATAATTGCACTTTGACAATTGATATTTGCACTTTTACTCTTGGGCTTCAAATATGGGCTTGGATCTGGGCTTTTGGGCTCTTTAAGCTTTAATTCTTTCTTTTTATTATTTCGAGGCCTGCACACAATAAATCACAAAATATTAATAAATGTGCAGAATTATATAAATAAATATGAAAATGTGACGGTAAATATGATGATAAAAATGCACTTTTCACTACCAATCACACCCCCACACTTATCTTTTTGCTCGTCCTCGAGTAAAAACAAAGAAAAAAAAAAAGTTAATCTAACCTAACTCACTTTCGTAGGAATCACGATTGCACTTAGCACGTGCAACAAGCCGTTAAACCTCTAGGTTACCCTAGAGGACGAGTGTTGTCTCGTGAGGGTTTTCAGCGGATTGCACCCACAAAATCCATAAAAAGAAAAATATTTGAATATCATTGAAGAGACTAAGTAGTCTATAAGTTTTAGGATCCTCATTTTTATTCATTCTTTAAACTTAGTCTTAATAAAGTTAATTGTTTTCCATTTTAGGTAAGAATTAAAATTGAATTTCTAATATAGTCTTTTTCTAATATAAGTTTTAGGATCGAAGAAGGAACCTTGACGGCCCAATGGCGATGAACATGTCTTCATAGCTTGTTTTTCATTTCGTAGAGTAGATTAAGAAGGCGGACGATCCCATAAGCCGTGCTTGTACACCTTCCAAGAAAAGGGAAATCATGGCAACGGCGCCAATTTGTTGACTGATTTTTCCTGCACACAAAATATTATATGTTAGTTTTAAGAATAGATGTGCAAGTCTCAGTTCTAATCCGCGGTAGCAGGGCTATGCGGGTCGTGATCCTCAAGGAGGGACTGCGATGGAAGCGTTAAGCAAGTTTCTCTAAAAATTTATCTTTTTTAGTTATTTTGTTAGTCACGATGGTATTTACAATGAAAAGTGGTATTTACAATGAGTTGTGGGAAAGAATTGTGGAAGATGTGGATTTAATCTACAAAAAAGAAAAGAACAGAAAAGGAAAGAAAACTTATCTCTTTAGTCTGCTTGCCTTCGATCCTTTTGCGACGACTTACTTTTTCTCAGAAGATTTGCAAGTATGGCGTATAGGATGTTCGTCGCCATAAGCCATCAAGGGATCTTCGTTGGCTAGGCAGTCTCGAAGCAATCGGATCTCACGGATTACAAGTCATCAGAGAGAAACAATGACATAGAACAAGATTAGAAAAACAAAGATAAAGCGAGAATAAAGAAACTATGAAACAAGAATAAAAACAAACCAACCTCGAGCAGATTTTTATTAACAATGGGGGAAAAATAAAAACTTACACCGATGTCACCTCAGTACAAGTATGATTCCTTCCTCCATGAAAGCATCTCCACTCTCAGTTACAAAATTTACAAAATAAAATCTAACCTAAAACCTAAACCCTAGCTTTTGGCCCTTGGCTCTTCTCTGGACTGTGTCTCTCTGTGTTGCATCTGCAGGGATATTTATAGGTGTTGGAAGATGTAGAGTCCTAGTACAACTCTCCCAAAAAGATCTTATCTCCAGAAATTCAAATCTGTCCTGCAACTTCTTATCATGTTGATCGCCGAAATCAGCTTATCTACGGATTGAATTGGAAAGTTTGATCAACATAAGAGTTGTAGGTCTTCAAGTCTTCTTTCTGGAGCATCTTGAATCATCGGATTTGCATAACTGTAGCAAAAGTTATGATTTAAACACTAAAACGTGTACAGTCTGAATCCGAATTCTTTGAATTTTTATCTTTGCACTCTCTTTGGCTTTTATTCTCATCCTGCAAGAGTTTAGGGTTGGGTAGAATTCTATCCTTCCCTCATCTTTAATAATTGCAACTTTAGCCCTTGCATAATTGCACTTTGACAATTGATATTTGCACTTTTACTCTTGGGCTTCAAATATGGGCTTGGATCTGGGCTTTTGGGCTCTTTAAGTTTTAATTCTTTCTTTTTATTATTTCGAGGCCTGCACACAATAAATCACAAAATATTAATAAATGTGCAGAATTATATAAATAAATATGAAAATGTGACGGTAAATATGATGATAAAAATGCACTTTTCACTACCAATCAGTATTGTCCCAACTGTTGTATCATATAATTGATTGATTTAAATAGATCTCTCTCTCCTTCTGCCTCTAGGACGTAGGCAAATTGTTGAAACTTGTTAAATTGCATGTTTTGCTTTCTTTCCTTTGTTTACTTGTCCGTGCAATTGCGACTACTCTTTGGTGTGTTGTTGTCCTCTATCGTGTGAATTTCAGCAAGGTATCAGAACTTCTCAGATTCAGCATGAGATCGTATGTCGATTTCAAGAGCATCGTATCGATCTCGGAGCAACATTAAGACTGTTCGTGGGATGGTGTGTCAATCTCAGAACAGTGTTTTTGATTGCTCGAAGGACCGGATTGGGTGGAGCAAATCGCTTTGGAGACTGTCTATAATTTCATTCGGAGATAAAGATCTGATCTTTCCTATTTAGATTTATTTTTACTATTGTTTTAAGCATTGTTTTGAAGAATCTACTAAAGAGATGGTCAAAGAAAGTCAATTCATGGTGAAATCTGTGAACCCACATTCGATGAAGATCGATGAGGTACAGTTTAATGGCATGAACAACTTTCTAATGTGAAGGTGTGAGGTGATGCTCTGACGGCATCAAACCTTAAAGACACTCTATGATTAGAAGAAAAGGCCGGAGGAAACTTCAAAAAAGGATTAGACAATATGAACAGGACGGTGAGTGGTCTTATAAGATTATGTTTGACATAAGACATCAAGTATCATGTGTTATATGAGATTTCAGTAAGGAAAATGTGGGAGATCCTCAAAAGAAGTATCTGACAAAGAGCATTGAGAGTCGATTGCATCTGAAGAGGAGGCTTCATGGTTTTTAATTGAAGAACGGACTTTCCATTGTTGATCACATGATAACTACACGAAACTTCTTGTGGACCTAATTAATGTGGATGTGTAGATCGAAAAAGAGGACAATGCGGTAATTCTTTTGAATTCTCTTCCTGATGAAGAGTATGAAACCTTCGTCCTAGCATTGATCAATGGTAAACAAACACTTAACTATAGTAATAAGTCGGATGCTCTTGTAAATTATGAAGTAAGTAGGGAAGACAAGCAGTCTTCTTCCAACGGTACATCAGTAGAGGCGTTGACGGTAAAAGGCAGAGGTTCCAATCGGAAGGGCAAAGGCGAGCATGAGAGATCCAAGTCCAGACCGGGTTTCAGAGATCTGAAGAACTAGTGCGCCGTATGTAAAGAGTTGAGACACTGGAAAGTTGATTGCTGAAGGATCAAAGATAACAAAAAGTTGAAGACTGAGGCAAAACTCGCAATTGTGATCAGTACCCAGTCGAGTAGTACTCACAGGCAGGTGGATCGAACACAGACTCAAGGGTATTCTCATTCTTAATCACTACTCCTACTATTGGTTACTCAGGTGATTCTGAGTGGATGCTAGATACATGAGCTATCTATCATGTGTGCCCCAACGGGAACTAATTTCTAACTATGAGAAGTTAGATGGATGCTTTGTTGTCATGGGTGATGATCGTCCATATAACATAGAAGGGATAGGTATGGTCCATATCAAGATGTTTGATAGAATGGTGTGAAAATTGAAGTGAGGTATGTACCTTAATTGAAAAAGAATCTTATCTCAAGGTGCCTTGAAAGTATTGGGTCTTAGAAGTATCTATTAGAGATGATGTTCTCAAGATGACTAGAGGTTCGATGGTTATTTAAAAGGGCATCTGACGCAACAACTTTTACTACTTAAAGGGTAATATTGTTACGGGGCCAGTAGTGACTTCAACAAATTCAGATGATGATTGCACCCTGCTTTGATATATGAAGCTCAGACATACAAGAGAAAAGTTTCTACAAGCTCTTACAAAGTAAGATTTACTAAAAAGTGCCAAAAACTTGCAAATTAGATTTTTTGTGAACATTGCATCATCAGAAAGAAGATCAAGGTGAAATTTGACACTATGACTCATTGCACCGAGAGAATTCTGGATTATTTCACACAGATGTCTGGGACCTACCAAGACGGCGTTTATTGGAGGTAACCACTACTTTATATTTTTTTTTAGATGATTACTCTAGGCGATATTGGATATATACTATGAAGCACAAAAGGATGGAGTTGTTTGTGGAGTAGAAGAGGAATATGGAGAAGAGCACAAAAGAAAGATCAAGGTACTTCATTCAGACAATAGAGGAGAGTATACAAGCGATCCTTTCCTATAGCTATGTCGTGATGAGGGCGTAGAAAGGTACTTCACAGTAAGAAAAAAACCGCAACAAAACAAGGTGACTGAAAGGATTACAGGACCTTGCTAGAGAAAGTCTGGTGCATATTATCCAACGCCGGCATATCAAAATCTTTTCGGGTTGAGTCATGGCGTATGCTTGTCATCTCATTAACAGGTTGCTTTTGTCTGCAACAAAAGATAGCGGTCGACCGAGCGATCGACCGACTGTAGTGTCAGAGGTCAATAGAGAGCAGGGTTCTTGCGTAGATGCTTAGCGGTCAACCGGACGGTCGACCACGGCATGGAGCCGGTCAACCGGCCGATCGACCATAACACATATTCTAGGTTTCCTATTATGATCTAGGTGCGTTTCTGATCCGAATTCAGGTTTGCTGATTTCTTTTTCTTCAAAGATTTCCTGACTATATATAGAGGAATATTGTCCCCAACTATAGTATCATGTAATTGTTGATTAATAAGATCTTTCTCCCTTTCTACCTCGAGGACGTGGGCAAATTGTCGAACCTTGTTAAATTGTGTGTTCTCGCTTTCTTTCCTTTATTTGTTTGTGCAATTGGCGACTATTATCTGGGTGTGTTTCTGCTCTCTTTTGCTTGGATTCCTAATACTCTTCAGTAGGCATAGATATGATGCTGCCTATTGTTATTTAAGCCATCTCCTATGATGGTGTGAAATCATACAAAAAAGTTCTGCCTAAATTTGTATGAGACATGCAAATCGGCAGGCAAAAGAATGTTAACCTTGCACACTTTCAGTTGATGAAGAGGCCATAGAATTTGACCATAATTAGCAGCAATGCACTAATTTTGATTTCTATTGCTTCTATTAAAGCTCAAAACCACGATGAGAACAGCTGTTGAGGAAGAATCAGCCAGAACTCGGATCCTTAATCAGTTAATCTAATGAGAATAAGAATTAGGTACTGAGAGTCCTTTGCTGAAGGCTAACGTGAGAAGGTTGGAGATAGCATTGGACACTGTTGTTGCGAGGGGACCCATGCAGAATACTCCATTTACTGGATTGAATTTCATGGCGTACTACTGAATGGGATCTTTCTAAAATTTCTATTACTAACATGCCCATATCCTGCCCTTTTTAAGAAACTGAGGAGATCCCTTAGAATTTGGTTGGGTAATCATGTTTCATGTTTGGGGAGGGAGAAAGATACGCTCAATGCTATATAGTAACAAACCAACAATAGGGAGCTAAAGAGTCATTTAGTCCCACATTGATACATAGCGGGATATCCTGCCCTTTAAATGGAACATCACCTAACCCAGACAGTCGAGATCAGTAATGGAAGCTTGTAACCAAGTGGGTCTCTAACGTGGCGTGAACGCTCTATGTATGAATTTTTGTGGTGCTAATTGAATAATATGTTGATGAATGAAGAGTTAAAACCATTTTTTTTTTTTTTTTTGTTTACAGACTGAGAAGCCTGAGAAGTATGGTTTGTGCCTGCATTTTGTTAGTTGTCACAACTTTGCTTACTTGTAAGTTTCTTCCCTCTGTTTTTTTATTTCAAAAATATATATGTTCTCTGATAGATTTGACTGTAAATCCCCCATCATGAATACATTAGAGGTTTTATATTAAAGCAAAGGTCTCCATTTTTTTTGCCAATATCTCTATTTCCCTTCTTCATGCTCTTCAAAGTTTTCTCATTATACTTATGTGCCTGCTTGTTTTATCTAGAGATCGATGAAAAAACTGAGAACTGCTATGCATTTTGTGGCGACACTTCGTACTATGATTTGCGTTATCCAACTGCTCCACCATTTGCATGAGCCTGCGATTCCCTGCCCATTACACATCACATATTGGGAAGTACACTCTGGCCCTGCAAAGTGACCAGGGTTCTCAACCTGCCAAATTCTAGGATTTATTGCAAAATCCCTTTTCATTCCGGTATTTACCTTAGCGAGAAATTGGCACTGATATACAAGTTTGACATGGGATTGGTACCTACTGAATGAAAATTGTTTGTGGCGGTAGAGCCTGCCTGCCCTCAAGAGAAAGAATCCAGAGAAAATGTGTAACCCCAGTTCTAGATATATGTATCACTGTATTAGTTACGACGTAGATCTTTAATTTGACCTTCTTGGTAGTCAAACTAGACAGATTTTTGCTCCAAAAATCATTTTTCAATATTTTAGATTTTTTCTAAAATTTTCTAGAATTTTTTCTGGATTATTTTGGAAAATCTCCAAATTCGGTGGTTACCGATACTGGTAATTAACTTTACGATTTTTTATTCACAACCAAAATTAAATTTCAAGATCTGTTTTCAAATTATTCCTTAGACATATTTTCTACTTTAGCGTTTTTTTGAGGATTTTTTAGAATTAGTCAAAATTGGCCAAAAACCAGTGTTGACCGATATTACTGATCGATTCTAGATTTTTATTTACAAACCAGATTAAATTTTTAATATCTGATTTCACATTAATCCTTCGAGTAATATTTTTGGTTTTTCAAAATTTTTAGGAGTCGTTCGAACTTAGTCCAATTTTGACCCAATTATTTAATATTAATTAAATATTAATAAAAACCTAAACCCATTTTTTTCCTTTCTTTCTTCCTCCCTAAGTTTCCTAATACAATTAATAATCTACTCCTAATCTCTCTAATCTTCTACAAAATTCTAACCGACATTCATTACTTTAAAATCCCAGTATCTATCGCCTCTCTCTCGCGTTCCTTAAACCATCGACCGCAGCCCCCTCATCGCCGATAGTCGTGTCGAATGTCCCCCTCACATGAAGCTCCACCCTCATGCTCCACCCTCTCCTCCCTCTCAGCTCACTTCTCTCTCCATATACATATACTCCTCAACTCTCTCTCCTCCCACAACCTCCGCGCGCCACCCTCCGACTGTCGCGGCGACTCTCAGAGCCGTCGTTCATCTCCCTGACACCCCTTCAACAATCACACCCTCCTCCGCATTTCGTCATGACCACCACCATATCATCCTCCTCCTCTCTCTAACTCTCTGTTGGCCCAAGGTTACAATCACCCGGTTTTATGATTTTGATGATAACAAAACATATGTGGTTATTTGTACTAATCAAGTTCAAGTGTTTAAGTATATTTCAGGGTTCTAAGGATTCAAGAAATTTTCTTTCTCTAAACGAAGGTGTTGAAAACTCAAAAAGATTCAAATATGGATTAAAACACAAAGCACTCGACGTCACTAATGAAGAAGCCTGGTTGAAGATCTTGTAGTCACCTAAAACCTTATAAGATATTAGTTTATTAAAGTGTAGAATAAAGTAGTGATGCTCAAGAAGTTACACACATAAAATACACGATTTCAAAAATACAAGTTTTGGTAATATTGGTACTTAGCATGTTTGATATTGATACCTGTCTTATAATTTTTCAAAATTTTATAATAAGTTTAGAACATGTATTTCATACCTATACATTGCTACATTACACATAAACCAATACAAAATTTTTGAAAAATATTTGAAACTCAAAAGTTTTCTTAAAAACTATTTCAAGCCAGAACGGTCGATCGCCCGGTCGACCGGGCCTTTGGCCAAGGGGCGTACATGTTTGTGTACGTTGTCGGTCGACCGATCGGTCGACCGCTAACCCTTGCGGTCGACCGATCGGTCAACCGACTGAGAGACCCTAACTCTCAGTTAGGGTCAGTCGACCGATCCAGTCGACCGACAATTTAATTTTCTTTGTAAACTACCGAGCGGTCGACTGCCTAGTCGATCGGAGCCAATGGCTCTTTTCTAGATGACATGTCGACCGATTGGCTGCCAGATGGCCATATCGGCTAGTTTTTTAATCTATTTTATTTTTAGTGAATTCCAACGGGCATTTTTATTTTCCAAGTATCTAAACACACCCCAAATAACCTGGTATGGTTTATAAATGATATTTATTCATTACCCATATATATATGGGTCATTGGTAGGAAAAAAAAAGAAAAACACAAGTTTACAAATTTTCAAGTTTATTTAAAAGAGAAAAGTTTTTTTAACTTTCAATCGCCAGATTCTTTCTTTTCAAATCTATTTTTAGTTGGTTTTAAAACTTCTCTATCCATTCTAACTTAATTTTATCCCTCACTTAACTTCTTGAGCAACACTTCATATTCTACTCTATAGGAAGTTGTAAGAGAGTGTTGTGTGATCTTATTAGATCACCAAGTGCTTTGTAATCTTAATTGGCTTTGTGCTACCTCTTGTGTAGAGGATTAAGTTGGTGGAGTTATGTACTCTGGTCTTGTGTAGACAAAGTTGTAATTCCTTTGTGTAAAGTCCTTTTGTGAAAGATCTCTTAGAGGATAGTAAAATCCTTCATAGTGGTGAAGGCGGGGACGTAAAGCAGTGGCTCGAACTTCGGAACAAATTCCTTTGTATTTGCGATTGCTTGTGTCTTACTATCTATTATTTTTAATTTTTCATACTTGTGTAATTGTTCATCTTGCATTCTATAATTGCTTTTATTCTATCACTTTCATTACCGATTTATACTCATCTCAACAAGGAGGTAATTAAGCACCTCAACTCATTATCTAGAGGAATTAAAGAGGAGAAGTTTTAGAGCCCATCACGGAAAATTCGGCTTCAATTCTTCTTTTGAGTGGCGGTTTGCATAATTCATCATAAGTAGTTTTTAAAATTGCATTTGATTAACAAAACACCTATTCACCCTCTCGAGGTGTATTTCAATTGGTATCAGAGTCTTGATCTCTAGATTTTGGCTTAACAATCTTAGAGAGATCCTAATTGTTAATCACTTCTTTCACAATTTCATCTTCATCCACTTTAATAAAAATGGCCGAAGGTATTAAGACCCCTCCCAAATTTGATGGCCTTAACTTTCCTATATGGAAGGTTAAGATGATCGTATTTTTGCAATTCTTAGGAAGTCGGGTTGCAAAAACGGTGACAAAACCCTTTAGTGTACTTATTAGTGATGATGACACTTGGTCTGACATTGCCACTAAGGAGTTTGATGCAAATGCTAAAGCATACTATACCTTACTTCAAGCTTTGAACGATGACGATATTGCTAGTGTCATCCATTGTAAATCTGCCTACGAGATTTGGACACACCTAGTAGTCACACACGAAAGAACGCAATAAGTTAAGATAGCAAGGATTGATCTTACGTTCCTAATATGAAATTTTCACCATGCATGATAATGAACCATTGATGACATGGTAACAAGATTTACTAAAATAACTAATGGTCTTACTTCTTTAGGTGATGCCATTGACAATGACCAAAAAATAAGGAAGATCATTCGGGCACTTCCACTCTCATGGAAAGTCAAGACTACTTCATTAAAGGAGCTAAACGACAAATAAGAAATGGAGCTCATCGGTCTTATAGAAAACCTTAAGACCCTTGAAAAAGAGAGAAAGGTAAGGGAAGAGATGGTACCACAAAAGAAGAAAGTGATCGCTTTCAAATCCACTCCCACCATCTCCGACGATGATGATGAAGAGAGAATGATGAAAAATTCTCCCTCCTAGTGAAAAATGTTACAGAGTCAGTAAAAGAAGTTATTTGATTAAGAGACTTGGTTGAAGATCTCGGCTTACACCAAGGAGAAACTACAGTGTTTTGTGACAGCTAGAGTGCTATGCATCTGACGAAGCACCAGATGTATCTTGAGAGAATCAAACATATTGATGTCAGGTATCACTTTATTCGAGAAATTAAAGTCATCAAAATTAAAAAAATTGGTACTACAGATAATTCATCATATATGACGACAAAGCTCGTACATTTACGCAAGTTCGAGTATTATCTTAATTGCTTGGTGTTCAAAGTAGTGAAGGTTGAGCCCGTTGAGGCTAGAGAAGACAGTAAGAATTCAAAGGACGCTTGATACAGTTCAAGTTAAGGTGGAGAGATTTGTTATTCATTCAAGATAAGGTGGAGATTTGTTGATATGTCTTTAATGAATAGAAACAAACCATGCCATCTTTGTAGACTTTTTCTTAAAATCAATTAGCTACCCTATGAAATCTCTAGCCACCCTAAAAGTCATCAATAACCACTCTATGAAGATCTTTACCACCCTAATGAAATTAATTCGGCCACCCTATGATTTTGATGTATGTGTGGAGTGAAGTGATGAAGGGTTTCAGAAGTTTTGCCTATAAATAGGCATCACATTGCATGAGATTTAAAGGTAAGGAAGTGAGAACGAGAGAGTTGCTAAATATCGTATTATTCTCTCCTTTCTCTTGCCATTTATCTTTCTTTTCTTAAGCTCTAGTGAGTTGGGTTTCATTGGGATTGGATGAGTGAGATTAGAGTTGTAATCTCTTGTATTCTCCCCTTTTGATTAGTGGATTCCTCTTATTGTCTTCTCTCGTGGATGTAGATCATATTGACCGAACCACATTAAATATTGGGTGTTGTCCATTTTTTTTTGTTTCTATTAGCTTATGTTGTTATCTGTTTAATCTCTCTTTATACTTGTCATCTCTTACATTAGAAGTCCACCGTTACAACAAAGACAAGGAAGACCAGAGTATGGAAACGACCTCTTCAACCACATGAGAAGAGTTGGTTGGCTGGACAGGAAATTTGTGTACACTCAACTTATTGAGTCCCTCACCAACTATGGCTGGTGGATGAAAGCACTGAAGATTTTTGTAAAGATGGTCCAACGAGGGGATCATCCGAAGGTAGTCCTTTATAATAATCTCATTCGGCGGCTATGCATGGGTGGTAGGTTCAGGGAAGCACGCAAGTTGAAAGACTTACTGTTAGTAAAAGGATCTTTGCCAGGAATTGAGTTATACCATGGCTTAATAGTTGGAAGATGGAAATGGTTGAAAAAACTATTAGTGGAGTTCTGCAATAAGGGATTGAGCCTTAAATTTGAAACTCAACATAATTCTTCGTGGGTATTGTATGATGGGGAATGTAAAAAAGCCTCCGTAGAGTGGATGGAGAAGATGACGGAACATGGTTGGGAACCTTATGACGAGTTGTATAAATCCAAAATAACTTGTCTTTCCTCTAAGGAGAGGTTTGTCGAAGCATTTCAAATTAAGGATCATAGTACATGTAAACTATTGATTGATGACCTCAAAAGGTTGAAGGATAGGGATTGAAGAGTTGATCCTTTAATCGAAATGATAAATTGTGGTCAGCTGCATGAAGTTTTTTGCTCAAAACATCTTTGGTGCTTAAACTGTACCAGTGAAGCAATTATTTAAGGGAGCTAGTATTACCTATGAAGTAACAGGGATGTTGTTAATGAAGTATGCTTCGTCAAATTTTACAAGGTATTGGTGCAAGGTGCCTGCCTTCTCGATTATTTTGCTTCAGGAATATATAACTGCCAAGATGGGAGTTCAGAAGAATCAGAGATTGTACAGAAATGGTTTGGTGTAAGTTATTCATTCAATAAAAATATTTGAATATTTCTTCATAAACTATACATTCAAGAAGAACTACTTCTCCGCCTCAATTACATGTTCAGATCTTTTAGAAAATTTCAAATACTTTCTTTTTGGGAAATTATTCTTTTTGAATTAAAAAAAATTTCCCTTCTTTTTCTTGAAATATATACACTGTTTCAATATGTCTTTTTTCTTTCTTTTTTCTTTCTTTCTTTCCTTTTTTTTATAAGGAAAGACCATAACATGGAGTTGAACATTAGACTTCCCACAACCCACACCAAGACTTCATTATCTGAGCTAGGCATCAATGGCAATATACCATGCTACTGCATCTTAAATGATAACCCACACACATGATAAGTGATTAGTTGTCCACTGAATGAATCCAAAAAACGAGTCTAGAAAAGATACCACTCTTTTTTTAATGCCTCGGGCCATGGACCAATTAGACTTGAGGAAGAAATGTGAATTGGGGTGGAAGAGATGACATTATTAATTTAAGTTGTGGTAGAATTGCTCTCTATGACGGGAGCCCCTCCAAAGTAGCCAATCTACAAGTTCAAGTCAATCATGCCTCTACCTTTCTACTATTAGTTATATATGCTTGCTTCTTGGATCAAAACAAATTCTTATTAGCAATGACATCTAACAACTTATTTTTGCTACCATGATAGCGACTCATAATTACTTGTTCTTGCTATGATAATGATTTCTAACTAGATTGTTTTAAACTCTACTTTTTGTTTGTTATGTACTCTTTTCTTCTTCGTGTGACTTTGGACCTTCCTTTAGGAGTTTGCCACTTCATTCTTTGAACTTAATGCACTTAGGTTAAACCCATTCATCCATGTGGCTTGGTTTCAAAGTTTGAGCCCATACCCATAAGTTTTGCATGGAAAATATATGGATTTTTACGGTTTCTTAATGAGGATTAAAAACAGATTTCTAAATTTATGATAATAATTTTGATAATAACTTGCAAAATAATTGATAATGACATATAAACAGAGATAGTGATGGATTAGTAGTTTTTGTAAATGCGGCTAAAATTTAGTTATCAGTTAATTTTATATTGCAAATTTTCTTTTATTTTTCAAAAATTCAGCATGATACTTATCTTTTGCATGTGCCCAATAATCTTGTGGAAACACAAGTCATTTGTCAAATTGCCAAGGTGGTCATATCGCCTCGCCTCCCTCAAGTTGTTGGATCTTTCAGCTTGGGATAAATCGGTGTGGGCTCCTGCAGCTCGAAGCACTTGACTGAATTCCAAATACATTGTGCAAGATCTTGAAAAAAAATAAATAAGGATGAGATTGGTGAGGACCGTGACCGATTGGATCATGCCCCTCACCCATCTCACAGAGGAAACTCACCAATTGAGGGAACAAGAGACAGGGGAGATGGAGGAGAGAGGATCTGCCTTGATGTCTAGGCCTAACAAATTGTATGGGTGGCAATGCAGTGCATGAGGGAGGACATCACATCTCAGAACACTCATTCTCTGAGAATTATATCTGCTGGTGAGTTATATGTTTCTGGTTGTCAACAAGTTTTCAATTAATGGAACATGTGCGTGTTTGATCAACCCCTTTATTTATCAATGCTATGGTCATTTCTTTTCAATTATTTCTCCGGTGTAGAATACTGTGACTTGCATGTTTTAGAGTAATTGTTTCATATGATTATATATATATATAAGTAAATGCATATATGTATAGCCATGCTACATATTTTATTTTTATTCCCTATGTTGTTTCTGTCATGCAGTGAAAAAGTGGTTCTAGTTATGAAATTAGACAGGAACTGAAGATTTATGGCAGTTAAACATTGTGTTGTTGAAGTTTGTTGTAGTGTGCATTATGCAGGGTTGCCCAATTCAAAGAATCTGAATGTTTTACTCTGTCCTCTTATAACAAATGTCTGCCTTTGTGCATTTTTGCACATAGGAACATTGCTACAAGAGGACAGTGGTTTAAAACAATAACTAGTTAAACAAGATGATAATTCAAGGTCGGCTGCATGAA
The DNA here is from genome assembly GCA_038442645.1 of Agave tequilana. Taxonomy (NCBI): domain Eukaryota; kingdom Viridiplantae; phylum Streptophyta; class Magnoliopsida; order Asparagales; family Asparagaceae; genus Agave; species Agave tequilana. Next base: position 111,376 of record JAVJIF010015699.1, read on the forward strand.
GCTTCTGTTCAAAAACATCTTTATTGCTCAGACTGTACCAGTGAAATAATTAGTTAAGGGAGCTGGTGACCTGTGAAGTAAGTGATCAGGTGCTTGATGCTCTTGTTATACTGAAGTATACTGTCTGAACTTTTACCTTGATTTGATGTGGTTTGGCTATCATGCCAATGACTTTAGTTCTGAATTATATGAATCGTGAGTATGGGAGCGTGGAAGAATCAGAGGTTATACAGAAAATATTTGATGTAAGTTCTTCAGTCAATAAGAATTTCAAATACTATGACAAGAAGATTTGAAGATTTTCATTATAAATTATTCATTCAAAAGGAATTTCTTCTCTGCCGTAATTTTGTTTCATTCAAAACCTTGACTTTTTCTTTGGGTAATTACACTATTTGTGTTCAAAATGTCATGTTTCTCTTTGCTCCCATGTTTCCTTCCCATTTATCATTTAAATCAATGTGAAATTTAAAGAGTCCAAATTTTCTTAATACCTCTGGAAGGAGAATGAAAAGATGAGTCCAATAAAAAAAAATTGCAATAGTGCACCCGCTCGTGGGAATACGCAGAAAGGGAGGACGGAGATGTAGATGATGAGTCCTTGTTATTGTATTCTATACATCATATTAATGCATCATGTATATGTTATTGTTGCCTCTCTGGTCTCCTGTGTTTAAAATGTCACTTTCTTTTGCTTTACATCTCCGTATAGTTATTTTATTTGACAAATTCTTTTTAGCTTCTTCTAATTCCAAAGTCTGCCAATTATCAAACTTTCCTGGATTATTATCAAACATGTTGCAATGAAAGCCATCTTATTGAGAATTATTTTCTGGTTAATTCAATCTATTGAGGAACATTTTAGAGTGGTACGATAATAACTTTTACTCACATGCACAAATATTACCATGTTTAGAAGGATTCCTTCAATATGCTATAGTCACCATGAGGATAATGATTGAAGTTCTGCGACTCTTGATACTGTGATCGCAGGTGATTGTAACTTGGAAGTTATCTGCGAGAAGTGCTTGGAAGATGGTGAAGGCTCACCTGAAAACTTGGTTGCTGCTCTTTTGTTGTGACACAATAAGAAGTTTCTGATGCTCTGATACACCAGGAAGATCTTTCTGCTACAGTAATGCATGAATTCTGTGAGACTGAAACATGGCTGCTGCCAATATTTGTATGAAGTGTTTTAATGTTACTTGACACCTGTATATGGAACTAAATGAATCTTTTCTTTGTAGCATATTCGATCAAAGAAGAATGGTCTTTCCTTCAGACACAGTTTTGAGTAAAAAATTTCTCTCTTTGTGCATGTACGCTTCGAATTTTGAACAATTAACCAAAGAGTACCAAAACTAAATATGCAGTAAACCGATATCAAGATGCTTCGTGCTCAGGCATAAAATGGACTTCTTGGCACAAGAAGATCAGGTATAGGCTGTGGAATGCAGAGTGGCAACACAAACCAATGTGATTATGGCATGCAAATCATACCAAGCAAGGACAAGGACTAAACTTTACTAAATATCATACATTCTTCGCCGCAATTGTACATAAAAATAACTCTAAACAATATATACAGCCTTCACTTTCTTCACAATATCATGAAACGAGGCACTTCTAGTCCTTCATGTTGGATGTGTATTTGATTTTGGAGGGAAAACTTGAGTTTCTCTTTATTTACCTTTGGTTTTTACTCTCACATTAGATAGACAAAGAAAGTTGAGTTGTTTATATATCACTCTTTCATCATCTATTGTTATGAGTGTTAGGCTATGGCCCCCTTTCCACATACGCATGAAAGTTGAGTGGTTTATGTAGCAACTCTTCCATTATTTATTGTTATGAGTGTTGGGCCATAGGTCACCTTTCCACACGCGTGTGCGCGTCCACGACCTGCGGACACGAATGCAACATCATTCAAAGAGTTCTTAGACCTCCTACATTTTGAAAATTATTTTTTGTTTTATGGAGCTAACTCCCGAGGACCTACATGCGGAATGATTCCCGAGCGCTTGACCTCGGAATCATCCCCGAGTACTTGGATTTTAAGTGATCTCAGAGTGGACACCGAGCACTTGGACTCGGGATCATCCCGAGCACTTGGACCTCAAAGTCTTTCCCGAACACCTGAAGACGCGGTGTCTTTCCTGAGCACTTCGACTCAGAATATTCCCGAGTTTCATCTCACTCTCCCAAGTACTTCACAGTTTTGATTTGTAACGTTTCTTGATCCAGTAAAACCAGATCTGCGAACGTGCGGAATGTTGCATATTAATTATAACTTACATGAACGTGCGCTTAATTTGTGCGAGGGCTGTTAGTAACGGGTAGTGCTTTGTGCTTATAAATAGATCATATCTCTGTTCATTCTCAGATATAGAGACAGCAACAGAAAATCTTAGATTTACAACTACATTCTTCTTTCTCTCACTGTTAATTTTCTTCAAATTTTTCAATTTTTTGAGCAACGATTCTCTGTCTGAGCAAGAAGCGCTACCTACTGTCCTAAGCCGAGTGCTGGTGATTCTGGGGGATTCTTTTATCGCTACTGGATAAAGTCGAACCAACATCTGGGCAAGGTGAAAGTACACTTAGAAGGGGGTGAATAAGTGTAATGTTAATCTAAGATGAATGATGCGGAATTAAAAACTAATTGCTAACACATTATTGTATAACTAAGAGTGAGCCTGAATTCTTTATGAAGGGCTTTGGAACTATTCCTCTAGATTTCTCTAAACTAAAAATTGAGGTGCTTTAAAAATTCTCTTAGTTGAACATAAGTGTGAGCACACAAACTATATCTAACATATGAATATGAACATATAAAGCAATGCAAGATATAAAAGAGAGAGAGTGAGAGAGAGAGAAATAGATCAAACGCAAACACAATGATATGTTTCGAGGTTTGAGCCACTGTTCTATGTCCCCACCTTCACACAGAAGGATTTTTACTATGTCCACACAGGACCTTCCACAAAGGGATCTCCACTGAGAAATTACAACTCAACACTGGGAGTACACAACGCCTCTCTCAAACGCAATCATATCTATACAAAAGGGAACACAAAGTAAAGAAGAAATATAAAGCAATGCAAGATATAAAAGAGAGAGAGAGAGAGAGAGAAATAGATCAAACGCAAACACAGTGATATGTTTTGAGGTTCGAGCCACTGCTCTACGTCCCCGCCTTCACACAGAAGGATTTTCACTATGTCCACATAGGACCTTCCACAAAGGGACCTCCACTGAGAGATTACAACTCAATACTGGGAGTACACAACTCCTCTCTCAAATACAATCACGTCTATACAAAAGGGAACACAAAGAAAAGAAGAAATAAAACTTAGTGATCCAATGATCACAAACTCTCTCTTGGTGATCTTGAAAGATCACAAACAATTTTCTCACAAAATAAAGATCCTAAAGATAGGAATAGAATTGATTTGCTCAAGTGTGAGAAATCAAAGTACTTGAAAACAAAATCACAAAGAAAATAATTGAGAAAAACTTCTTAATGAATGTAAGACATGAAGAACTAAATAGAATTCTCAAAACATGTATTTCTTTGATTTTTTCAAAATTTTAAAAACAAATAAAGATAGAGAATTTTGACTCAAAAACTCTTTTGAAAACTTTGTTAAAAACATTTGAGAAGGTGAAAAAATTGCTCTTAGAAATCTTGGTTAAAACTGGCCTCAAAAGGCTCATATTTATAGGGCCTGAAAATATAGATGTTGGCGGCCAGAACAAGTCAGAAATGACCTCCCGGTCGACATCCATCGGTCGGATTTCCGACCGTTAGGGTTGTCAGTCGACCGCCCCAAGGCACAGTGAGATTTTTCTCACTGTGGTCGACCGCCCAGTCGACCGAGGCCAAAATCAGAAAGCTCCCTCTTGGGCTCAGTCGACCGACCGGTCGATCAGGGCTAGATCCAGAGAGCAGACTCTCTGGAACGGTCGACCGCTAAAGCCTGTGTACTTCTGTGCACATCGGTCGACCAGTCGTGCATATATAAACCCAAATTCTTCTCCCCCTTTTTGTCACTCATCAACAAAGGGATAAAGAAAAAATAAACATTACCAATAAACATATTTTAAAAACAAAATTTTGATCAATTGAAATAAAACAATTAAAAGTAAAACAATCTTTTTATCAATTGAAAGTGAAACAATCTTTTTACCAATTGATACCAATAGAAGGACATGATATAATTAAAAATAAAAACTAAATTTTTTAGGTAAATACTAGAATCATTTTGCAATATAGATACCAATTTGAGAATAATACCAATTTAATATTATTGATACCAATATTGAAAATGTCAACATATACCAAAACAAAATACTTATCATCATAAAGAGTAGGAGTAAGATACTAATTGAAAATAAAATCAATTGAAAGCTAAAACAAAGAATTTTTCTCTCTTTATGGAATACCAATAAAAATAATGCATAAGCTTGTATAGAATACCAATTATCATTAATAATATAAATCAAGACAAACTTAGCATAAAACAATTTGTACTTTAAAGATGTGTGGATATTGTAAAATAAGCACAAGAAAAACATCTATATATATGTATGATCAGAGCAATATAATATCAATTGAAATATGACGCATATATATAGATAAAAAATATGAGTATACAAAAGTCAATTTTCATTAAGAAGCATGTATAACTCATAACTACCTCCCTTTCATGCACATATTTGAAAGACATTCAATTAAGGGTATATAAGTCATGGTCGCCCATCCAGCCGCCCTTTGATTGTAGGATTTTCAAAAATATAATTTGAAAATATTTTAATATATTTGAAAATTCTACCAATTGAAGAATACGAAACCAATTTTATGATAATTTTAAAAACTAGTACGAAATTCTTCAAGTAAGGAATAAAACAAATATTTATTCCATGATAGCATTCTAGATACACAATAATTGACACTCAAAGTCTATAAAGCATAAAGATTCTCATGAATCCAAAATCATAAGTAAATAAAATGATGTAGAGTGTAAGAATCATGTAAGAAACATAAACATGGAGATAAAACAATGAAGCTCATATGAAAATGAAATTCCTTACTCAATAACATGAAAATCATCAAACATGAAACTATGAAAAATTTAATTTTCATCAAAACTAAACAACTTCAAAGTATATATATATTTTGTCGAAACTAAAGTATACATATATATCCAAACATCAACAAGTCCACAAAAAAATATTGCATGAAGACAAGTAACTCAAGGATAGACATGTATATTTATAGTTTTGGATAAAATTAACATAAATATGAAGCTAAACACGAAAACATATATAAAAATAGGGAAAACATATGTAAATGCAAAAATCATCAAAAAGTTATACAAGTACATCTAATGAGTACAAATGAGCAATAAAATACAAACATATAATAATCAAGTGTATCTCACTACTTGTACAAGTATAATCACAAGTTTTAATAGAATTTACATTTAAACATGTAATCAAAATATGAAGCATCAAACATAAACAAACATGATCATTAGGGTAAATGCAAATATTATTATCACTAGGATATACATAATAGCTAAACAATAATTGAGAACATAAACAAGTATGAATCCATATGAACATAGGTGTATCTCAAATACTATACATGTATATCACAAGCTTAATAAACATTACATTTAACATAATGAGCATTAAAATCATGACATGTTAAAAACATCAATATAAAAGCTTGTAAACTAAAATAAGGAGTTAGAGATAGTTATCAAACCATATGAACCAATCTCTTGATCTTCAAATCATAGTTGTCCTCCCACCAAACTTTCCTTGAAAGTGATAAATCTATAAATATGATCTTTGAGGTCGGATCACATCCACCATCAAGGCACCAATACTCTCACGTTTTGTGAGAGCCCACACCTATATCAAATAAAATAGGGATGAATTTTGATACCCACACTTTCTTGGGTCCATGAGAGTTAGTATCTTTCCTAACCCAAACAAACTTACATACAAAATTTAAATATTTATCCTATCATAACAAAATTTTGCAAGGTGGCCGTACGACAACAAGGTGTACAAGTGTACACATGAGCATACATGGTGTCATGTGTATGAACATGAGAAGCATGTGTATGTCGCGATGGGTGTGCATGCATATGTGGAGTATGTTTCTTTTGAAATATAGATTCCAATCTCTTGTGATCCATGGCACATTGGCTCAAAATGAAACTCAAATAATCAACACTCTTCTTCAACATACATATATCATTTTCAATAATTGAAGAAGATATGGAGCATGCATTCTTATCACTAAGAGGTATAACAATAGAATCATGACAAGAATGAGAGAAATAATCATTTTTCAAAGAAATATTTTCTTTTGAAATAAATTATAATTCTTTTAAAATTAAAACTATTTTATTTTTTTAAAGAATCGTTTTCTTTTACAACAAAATCGAGTTTTGAAGACAAAATCTCATTTTTCTTCAAAACAATATCAAAATCATTTTTATTCTTTAAAATTTTATTTTCTTTTAAAGTAAGGTCTAGTTGGATTTTTAATGAATCCCGTTCATTAGAAACCTCAACGTTCTCTTACAAAATCATATCAAGTTTTGAAAACAAGTTTTTATTTTTCTCTTTTAATTCAAAACTTTTCTTTTTCAAAACTTTATATTTAAAGAGCAAGTTTTCACAAAACATGAATAGTTCTTCATTCAAATCATGAGCATCTATAGCATTATTATTACATGAAGAACTAGTACAATCATCTAGTTGAGTGTCCGAGTTTGCCTCAAGGGAGTCATTCACATGGACCATGAAGCATGCTTGGTCGGACTCATCTCCACTTAATTCCTTCTCCAAAACTTATGTTGTTTATTTCTTGAGAGAAGTCAATGTGTTCCACACTGCAAAAGCGAAATCACAATGAGAAATCATAAAAAGTTGCTCTTTGCTAAGTGTATGCTTTAATGCATCTATATCTTGTGCATTAACCTCTATATGCTTGTCATTACCAAGATAAGATTTCTTGCTAGTGACAAAACATGCAAACCTGGAGCGTTTAAATAAGCACCCATATTAAACTTCGACATATCGATGTTGGAAACATCATACATGGGAGGGGCAAAGAAATCCATGAATATATATACTATATGTGTGCAAAGCAACAGTTAGATTAGCAAAATGAGGATCTCACTTCTAGGTGGTTAAACCGAATATCATAAACTATTTGAATTATTTTTGAGGCATGAAAAAATTTGCTTTAAACAAAAACTGTATTATCCAAAACTTAAATTTTGAAATGAAAATCTGTTTTCTCCAAAACTTGTTCAAATACAAAAACAAGATATAGAAACACTTTTGAAGCATATTGTGTATGGATAGAATCCAATACCCATATAAAAGATATATCTATGTTTTGACATTAAATCTAAAAATAAGTTTTGATAAATCTAAAACTTAAAAACAATGAGCTAGAATCATCAAAATAAGTTTTTCTTCAATATGAAACAATAATGTATATGAATGAAATCTAACATACATATAAACCATGTAAACTTCTTTTGATTCTATCTATTCAAGAAAACCAATAAATATATTCTTGAAAATCTAAAATGGTTAAACCGAAACCAATAAACTTTTGAACTTGTGTGTGAATGTGAACTTGAGCATATCAAGACTAATCAATCTTACGCAAGATCTAAAAAAAAACTAAATAAAATAAACCGAAGTTTTCTTGTAGATCTTCTTCTCCAAGATGACTCGATCCAAACTCGATCCATAGAGCTTAACTCCTTCTGAGTACTAGATGCGATCTTGACGCGCGAGCTCTTGAATCTACACGTGTTAGCTTCAAAACTGACTTTGAATCCTTTGTTGAAATAAACACCTACTAAGATCTTGATCAATATCTGAAACTTATTAAACACAAGATCATTAGCAAACTAACCTTCATAAGTTAGTCATCATCAAAACTAAGGTGAAGGGCCTCTGGGCCAACAAAGGTGACGGGCTTTTGATCTTTTAGGGCAGCGACTACGCGACTCCATTCCCCAGGCCAAAATATATATATTTTGTTTTAATTCTATTTTAATTCTGTAGGAGCATGCTAAGAAGTAATCTTAATTTGTTTTGTCAAGAAATTGATTTGCATGTTTTGGAAAATAGCACAGATACTTCTATTCTCCTGGAAGACAGGGTATTAAAGCCCTCACCTCAGAAGAGAAATTCTGGGACTTAGACAGGTACCACTGCCTGGTGGCATGACTCTGACCCATCAAGTATATATACCATACAGCCCCAGGCGTAGGCGAAGGTGAAGGCATAAATCGTTTGAGAGATGACTGCCACGCCTACGAACCCTATGACCTCAAAGAGATAATGTGGGCAGACTACGAACTGAAATAAACCCCCTTTGGGAATCATATCCCCCTTATCATCCTTCCCCTGAGTCTTGAGAGTAGTGGTGGCAGAAGTTGCCAGTGATTCCTAGAGGAAACAAAGCAACCCCGAGATATTTCAAGTCGAGCATGGGCTCTGCGACTTCTTGAGCAAGATGTTGCGCGTAAATCATGATGATGGAGTTGGGGGCAGTAGCTGATTGATACCAGAATGACTGAATCAATCATCTTCACCCCCGCTGTACCTGTGAATGAACAGGACATGTGAAACCAAATTCAGTAGGCCTCTCACGACAAGTAAGCTTGTCGTGCTCTTAACTCAAACACTCTCTTGAAGAAATGAAGAGTTAGCGCGGAACTAAGTAACAGACGACGTGGTCCAGGACTGCTGAGGATTGCGAAAGAGGCAATGCATGCGATGAGTGCCGGTGTGTACAGAACAAGCATACCGATCCTGCTTGGAACTTTAATCTCCTTCCCACCCTTTGGCGAATTTGCATCCGAGAACTTGGAGTAGCTCACATGCTTGCCTTTGGCTTCAGAGAGCCCAGCATTTGACATGGACGCAATGCTGATAACGGACATTACCTTGACCAAGAAAGATGAAAGCTCGATGAAGCTCAACAAGATGGACATCTCGCCCCTCTTTCGTCTGTGTGTGTGTCTGGGCGCGCACTTGTGTGTGTCATCTCCTATTATGAGAAGTAGGATCGAGTTGATATGTGAGGATGACACTGCCTTTTGTGGAAACATATGGTTCACAAAGATATGGCAGAGGGTGATCAAGTGATTTGAGTTGATACGGCCGCTTGAATACATGAGGATCTTTGTTAAGTTGTGTGAAAAGATGAGGTTCATAAAATGGAAATTTGACTTTTTGAAGCAAAACAAGGCCTCCATAATGTTATTTTCTTTTAGGTTAATTTTGAAAAAAATTAAAAAAGAAGGCTTTTACAACTTGGTATCTGATGATTCAGTAAACATTTGCATACATATAACAATAATCACTCTTTTGTGTAAACAAACAAATAAAAAGATAATCACACAAAAAAAAAAAAACTCTCCCGTCCAATAGCCAAGAAAAATGCCTAAAATCATCACCCTATTATATATTTCTTATCAGTAAAAATACATGTGCAGAAGATATAGAACACATTCTACAGGATGCACAAATGAGAATCTCAAGCGAAGAATCTCTAAACCTAAGCTGAGGGAGATGGAAAAAAGAAGAGAAAAAGGGAAAAGGAAAAAGAGCTGAACGGTGGATATGGAATCTTGTAGATCCATAAAAGAATACATCTCGAAACAATTACTGATTTCAATTAGGGTTTTACATAACGCACGAGCTCATGATCTAGTTGCACTCTTATTGAGGACAGCAAACAATTGGTCATCTTAGTGTTCTTGTGAGGAATCGTCTCTGCCTCATCCGGGGGGCCTTGTCTAAGAGCAGCATTAAGCCAATGTTGTAGTTCGATATCCCAAATGTATACCTGACCATGCACCAGACCAGCAATCAGACGGCATACATCTTCACAAATACAACAAAAGCAAATAACAGAATTTAAAACTGAAACGCCGTTAGTTACCTGGTACGTGATGCTTTTTTCCTCCAGAAAACAAATGACGTGATCCACTGGAGAAAGATGCAAAAAGTCAGAGGTTAGATAAACTTAAGAATATCAGAAAATATAACATATACATAATACAATAGCATATAAAATATGGCATATGAACTAGCATAAAAAAGAAACAATTTTCTTCAAATGCAATATCAATTCATTTTATATAGGAAACGATGTAATTCTACAGGACTCTCATTGATGAGCTCATGGTTTTGAGATCTCAGGTACACCGTCCAACAAAGTTAGGGAAAACAGAAGTGTTCAATAACCAGAAATCATGAATATCGATGAATACAAGATGGAATACTACTATCAATATTGTGATCTAGGTCCACAGTTTTCCAAAAATAATCCAATCCGTTATGATGCATTATAAAATACATTATTTTATACTACTTAGAATAAAGATATACCATAAAATAAGTAGTTTGTACTTGAATTAACAGAATAAGCATATATGACAGGGATGATCAGGAATCATGATTAATGCAAAATAGCCAACCAGAAAGCAATGATACTGCTTGTCATACACCAAGATGCAACAATGAGTTGTCAACAGCACGATGGTTACACATGAAGCCTCACAATGATGTTGGAAGTTATCGGTTAAATTTAATTAGGAGTTACAAGCTACTGAAATCAGTGAGCAACTGCGTAAACTAACCCTTATTGCCATCATACACACACATCACGCAAATTCACACGCATCTCATGGGACAAGAGAGTACATACATTGAGATATGTAAGTGCAGTGTGAAATTTCGAATCTTGCATCTACAGGATCAGCTATATGCACATCCAGTTAAAACAGACTTAAGTCAGACATTGCACCAAATCCTGAATGATTAATCTGGAGCTGACCTCTTGCAATTCCACTGCTAATTAGGTTAATCATGAGAAATTTTCTTCTGCAGTTTCTTTTTCCCTTTCAACATTATACATATAACAACCACATGTCGACTATTATATAAGTTCTTACAACATATCAAGTGCAACTGTTAAACCAACTTTCCATTTAATTGGGGGTGCATATGTTAGCATATGGGAAGACTACTATGCAAGATCAAAACCTACGAATATTGAGAATATGGCTCCTCCAAGACTGTGATTCTCGTCAATTGACAAAAAATATATGAAGTAATAAATTTCTTATGTAAGATAAACAGATTGGCTAGGGTACAAACTAAGGTAATTGGCATGAAAGAATCCAAGAATATCCACTCATGGTTCAAGCCAAGATCCAGTCAACCTCTAGAAAGGTTTCACAAGCCCATTATAGTTAAACTTACCTGATCGGGCATTTAAAGATGCTGATCAAACCTCAAATTTAAATGTCAATCAATTACCCCCAAGCTTTAACTTGTCTATTTATTTTACGCCTTCTATTTGTTAATGATGTTTAAAAATGTTTTTAATTCCTACACTAAAACGATAAAAAGAATGACGCTAAGTACGGAAAATTGTAACCCACCAAATCATGATTATCTAGTAAAACAAGGATTCAGGAAAATCCTAAGTTATAAAAACATAATAAGGAAATACTAAGAAAACAAGGATATTACTTATAAAAGATGAAGCCGGATAAAGAATTAACCTCTTAATAAGAAAATAATAAGAGTAAAAAGGAAGAGGGGAAATGATTTTTAAACATTGAACAATATAGGGATTGAATTCCAGAAAGCTCCCTAAAAGAACCCTATGAAATAGAACCCACCAGAACCCATACAAGCACTGGAATTTTAGAACTAAGTTTGATGTGCTTGTTTCGACCTAGGTTAGTTGCTCAATACACCTAGATTTGATGTGAGAACATAAATGGAATATAATTGATCTATCAGGTGCATCTGATGCTTGATTCTAGCTTTCAAGCACCATATCAATTCTCTTCAAATGATTCACAAAATTTTTTTTTAGTCAAATAAGTAATTGGTTTTCATATCTGAATGTAGAATTGGATTTAAATTCAAGTCTAGCACACTGCTCACAAAGTACTGATGTATTACAAGTGTCAATCATGGCTTTTGAGATTTTCTCACTCTTACCGGTGGAATTTTGTTTCTCATAATATAAGTTCCACATGAATTGTTCAAATTGAAACTAACAATGAGCTCCTAAATAAAATTATGATTAGCATATTTATATAATATGTATGTGGAAAGGTACAGTTCGTTGATCAATGACCAAGAGACCTCGGCATGAATCAGCAAAGTACAAAGACAAACTTCTTTGACTTGTATCAGATTGAACTTCTATGTTCTAATAAACTTAGCTAAATATAGTACACTACTGTAATCTATACACACAGGCCGCTGGCTTCCCTCCACCACATAGCGCCGCATATTGCATAAAAAACATGAGTATGTACTTCTTCATAGATTTATCAAAGAGTTTAGTTATTATAATAAAGCAATTTTACAGGACATTCACAAGCTCATAATGTCACAAATCACAAGTAAAACCTCATTAGAAGCACAACCACCAGCTTTCCACCTCATATACCAAGGCAATAAAATCACTGATATCGTGAAATCTCTTGCCCATGCCATCACCGTCTACTGGGATTCAGCTCCAGCTGAAATTCCTTGGACCTACTGCTCGTTTAATATAGATGGAACAAATGAGCTCCTGAATTTTAGGCATTTCATATAAGAATTGTGACACACAGAAAGACATAAAAGCTCAGATAGGACCATTGGTCTGTGGTCATTAAAACAAAAAGCTCATTGAGGGCTTGCTACTTCTAATTCTAGTCGTTGCTCTGTCATACTTCAACCATATAAACATACCACTTATCTACATCTTTCACAATAGCAGCCAACTCATTAAACAATCATAAGTTCTCCTGGTTATAAAGACCATGTGTACTTAATTCGATACACACACACACACACACACACACACACACACACATATAGGGGTTATTGTACCTCAGCCGACAGCTGAGAGAGTTTCTCAGCCGGCGGGACGTGGCAACATAATAACCACGAATTTGACATTATTTTGGCGGACAAAAACCAAAAAATTCTCGCTCGAGTTAGTATCAGTCACTTCAACAATCGCTTTAACGAAATACCCTCCCTCACAACATTTTACTGTATGTAAAACCTTTACTTTCAAAAAAATTTCAGATCTGAAATTAACAGTTGATCAATTCTTTCCCAAATTTTCTGATCATTTTTATGTGGAAATAAGTTTTTTTAAAAAAATCTCTGCTAAAGATGGCACCAAAGAAATCATCCGCGAAAAAAAGTAATGGGGAAACCCAAAAAAAATTTTAGGGTTTGTAAATTTTAATATTTACCTTTTTTCAGTTTTGATTCCCTTTTTACATTTTTCAGAAATATTTCTATTTTAACTTAACTTAAATTTAAAGTCTCTGATTAATTGGTTTTTTACGAAATTTTTTTTTTTTTAAAATTTTCAAGATTCTTGATTTTTTTTAAAAAATTAATTAAATATTTTTTTTTAAAACTTGCGACCATGGTCGCAAGTAAGAGAGAAAGATTTGTTTTTTATGATTTAAAGAGGTAATCAAAAAAAATAAGTATATTTATGCGGTTTAAAACTTTTTTTATTTTTTTTACAATGAAACTTTAAATCAAGTTTAAAGTTTAAGATAAAAATAGTCTTATTTTAGAGTTTTTTTAAATTTTAAATTTTTTAACACAACGACCTAGGTCAAAAATCTTTTTTTTCATTCCCTTTTATGTCGACTTGGGTCGCAGTCAGATTCACTAGCGTCTTAAGTTTATGCGACCTTGGTCGCAGACTTTTAAAAATTATTTGTTTTAAAAATTATTCACGTCCGTTTATTTTTAAGGTTTTTTTTACTAAAACTCTGCGACTGATGTCGCAGTGTTGTCGTATGTTTTCTCCTTTTTGGGGTATGGTCGCAGTCTATTGACTAAGTTAACATGATTGAATATTGCGACCCTATTCGCAGTATGATGATACAAAGGCACCTCCATGACAAATTATTTGAGTTAATTACAAACTTGCAGTGCGATCTTGGTCGCAGTGTATTATATTCTACTAAATTAAATTAATTGGACACTGATATATTACACTGCGACCCTGGGCGCCGGATGAGAAAACAAAGGATGTCACTGGTTAATTATTTGGTTTAATTAGAAAATTGCGAACAGATTTATCCAAAACAAAAAAAAAATTAATAAAGATCCTCTTCCACAGCCTGCGGCTCAGATTTCTGTCACTGGTTTCCGGCAACGAACAGATTTCAGACACTCAACCAAAAATCATAGAATTGACAGAAACCACTGCATACAGAATTCTGCAGCCACATCAACGAGTTCTCATCAAAAATTTCTTAGACACAACCTCCTCTGAGTAAATTATTTCATTTTATTTAAAATTACATCAAAAATGTAAGATATTTATATTAGAACAATCTAATTATTGACTTTTTTTCTTGCAGTTCTACTGCATATCAGGATACTGACAACGGAATAATGGTTACAAAAAATGACACTGAGGACCTGATGTTCAGTAGAGATTTAAATGCCAATATAATTCATCTATACATGACGCATCTAGAGAAGAGAGAAGGATTAAAAAGTATATTCTTTCAAAGCGAAGCTTGAGTAAACAACTATTTTCTTCTTTATAGTTAGTTAAAACATCAAATTTCTAATTAATGTACTTTCAAATTTTGATGGTTAAAAATTCTACTAGTCGCTTTCACTGATGATAAGGCATAATGATTTGTCTGCGACCTTGGTCGCAGTCTGGTCAATTCTAAGTAATCTTAAAAAATAAGCTGAATATTACCAGTTGCGACCTTGGTCGCAGTCACAACAAACATATTCTTAATCAATAACAACACAGCGACCTTGGTCACAGTCAAGGTTATTAAACATGAAGCTTAATATAATGATGGTTGCGACCTTGGTCGCAGTCGAGGTTATTAAACATGAAGCTTAATATAATGATGGTTGCGACCTTAGTCGCATTTGCTAAGTAATCATAAAAATTTAAACCTGAATACTGACGAATGCAATCAAGGTCGTAGCCAAAAATATAATTAACAATAACAACACAGCGACCTTGGTCGCAGTCTGTTTTTGATATTTTGATTGCATTTGATTATTAAATATAAAAATGATTAAATTTATTTTGTTTTTAATAGCACGGTGTTGTATCTAAAAATAGAGATCTTGAAATTATTTCATCAAGCAGTCGTTAAAAAACTGGGCAAGTGATGTGCAGTACATGTTCTTCCCGATCAATCACAAATACAGTGCCAAGGAAGCTGGATTTCACAGGACCTTGTTGGTATTTGATTGCCAAACACAAGAGTGAATTTTTTACAACTCTTTGGTCCCAGCAGAAAAATTAAGTAATATATTAAAACTTTATCAAACAGATGCAAGAACAATGATGAGTTGATATTAATCTTGCAATTACTGAATATTTTATTTAATTTGATTCATATTAATATTTTTTTATTGACATTGCAGAAAAAAAGGTTATTACAAATTTTTGAAATCGATTTCAATAAAAGGATGAAAAAACATATATAAAATACGCAAGGTGTCCCCAACAAGCAAACAGGTATTTTTTTCTTGTGAAATTACCCAACATATTTTCTGCTTATTTTGAGTACAAAATATAATCTGATTTAATAATTTTCCTGTACAATTTTCAATGTTGATTGCGCTGTATATGTATGCAAGTACATCGAAAGTATAGCATTTGGTAGTCCATCAACAATTGATACTGTAACGGCAGCCACTGTACAGAGACTAAGAAGCGAACTTGCATACATGTTACGCGCAGACAGAGAGAAAAGTTAGGATGAAAAAACAGAATTTATAAGAAGAATGGTATTAGAAGATTAAAAATCGACTAAAATTTTTAATTATAATATTGTTAATTCATTCATATACATCATTTTTTTATTATAAATGTATCCTATTTGTAAAGCAGATCTGTTGGCTTTATTAATATAATTTGTATATTTTTATTCATTTTATATACAATCCACTAAGATTTTCTTATTTTCATTCTATAACTGTTACAGAGTGCATGTTACTTAGGTCGCAGTGATATTAGGAACAAATAATGATTTTAAAATTTGTACTGCAATCAAAGTCGCAGTCATGACTAGGAAGTTGTATCGACTGCTTATAATGCGACAATGGTCGCAGTATGCATAAATTCATCTGTAAAAAATTTATTTATTTATTAGCATTCTATTAATGTAATTTAGACAGCGATCGCAGTCGCAGTTAATGAATTATATTTCAGATCGCACTGCGACCATGGTCCCATTGCCCAATTCGGAACTCCAAAATTTTTATACACATAGCGATATATGTTTTAAATTTATTAAAATAATTAATTTAATGAAAAGTAAACATGATCCTCCCTGTCTTTTTCTACCATAAGAAACTAAAATAATAATAATTTTGTCGTATTCAAAGTAAAAAGTAACCGCATGTAAAAATATATTAACTTTTTACCTGTTTTTGAAAACTGAACAGTCACCTGAAAAGTATACAATTTTGGTCAAAAGGCAGATAATAAATTTATGCCATGTTCACGACGTTTAAGAGCATTAACCTTTTGGAATTCTGGGATTATTTATATATAAAGGGTGTCCATTATAAGATAACAAACAGACTAAATTACATTTCTGAATTTTGTCTCTTTTAATTTTCGGAAAAAGATTCATAAATGTCTTCTCCACCATCTTCACCAGAAAGAAGCCAATCATCTAATGATGATTGGATGTATAGTTTCAAATCGTTGCCTCGCTACGGGTCAGAGGATGAGCTTGATACAGACAATCCGTTCTGAGAGTTCATTGATGAACCAAAATACTGCTATGAAGAGGAAGAAAGCGAAGAGGAGAGTGACGGTAATGAGGAGAAAGAGGAGGAAAGCGATACGAAAGACGAACAAAGTCATAATATGAATGACGAATCTGATTATGATGGTGATGACGAGGACGACTAGATTAGTACCTTCAAATATGTATTTTATTTTTTATATATATTTAATCTTTTTGTAATGTTAATTGTGTTAATTATAAATATTTTTGACTTAATTTTTGTTTTACTAGTGGAACTTTTTCACAAATTTTATTCTTATAGTTGTTGGAACATGAAACTACGGTGGCAAATTTTAATGGGTTAAGTCGAACTTACATGTCAACAATGTGATCCAATCTTTAAGCCAGGAAAATGTTAAAATTAAATAAAATGGGATACACTGCGACTATTGTCGTAATCACAAAAAAAATAATATCAGCGACCGGAGATAAATAAATGGCTAATTTAAGATTAAAATCTAAACTGCGACCAAGGTCACAGTGTAAAATTGAAAAGGTCCAATTTTCACAATATACAATATAATTATAATCATATCTCAGCATATTAAACTGGTAACATAATTAAATAACTTAATGTAATATTTCATTCAAACTTGAGAATTAAACAATCTGACTTTCCCGTGAAATTTAAACTGCGACTCTGGTCGCAGTTATGAAAATACACTGCTCTTTCTGTAACTACTGTAGACTGTGACAAAGTCGATGTCAAATAGTCAAACATAGACTGCGACCCTGGTCGCAGTCTGTTTAGTGAACTAAAACACAACATATACTGCAAAATTGTCGCAATGGATGTTTAAGAAATATTTCAACTATATTCAAATGTTATTATAATAAAAAGAGACGAGGGACACTTGAAAAGCAACAAAAAATTTTCCGTGAAATGATAAACTGCGACTCCGGTCGCAGTTATGAAAATACACTTCTCATATCTGCGACTCTGATCGCAGTCTATATTCAATGAACTAAAAAGTAAAATAATAGGCCAATATTGGCGCAGTGAAATTTTAAAGTACAACTGCTTACAAAAAAACAGTATATGGGAAGAACTTGAAAAGAAACAAAAAATGTGATTATACTGCGACCCAGGTCGTAGTACATGAAATGACTCTTTCTTTAACAATGCGACCATGGTCGCAGTTGATGACTGAAGATATAAAAATGAAAACTTTATTCGTTCCAGGTAGCCGCAACATGAAACTACTTCCTCTGCAATTAAAAAGGAAAGGTAAGAATTTTAAACATCAAACTTTAAATTAAATTATATAACATGTTTAATTTCATACCAATAATGGACAACCAGTCTTGTAATGGCTCAAATGTTGACAGTTTTCACACTTTTGATGTTTCACTTCCTTCTATGATAGAGAATCTTCAAAACCAGACTTAAGGTTGGATGCACCTCTAGGCCTCCCCGTGCATGCATTTGAGCCATTTATTGAATAGCCACACAAATGTATCCCTCTGCTCATCCGTAAGTAATGCACAGCCAAAGAAAATTGACTGCCGATGATGATTCACTCCAGTGAATGGAGCAAATAGCAGGTTCAAGTGATTAGTCATGTATGTTGTGTCAAAAATAATCACATCATAAAAACTCAGATACGAGATAATTGCTCTTCCATTAGTCCAAAAAATGCTTCTAAGTGTGCCCGCATTGTCAACTTCACTGGCAAAGAAAAAATCTGGATCAGACTCGGTTTTTCTTGAAAATATTTAATAATCGAAATAAACTCATGACCAATGTTACTTCTACGGTAACGAGTAAAATCAATAACTTGTTGCGGGCGTACTTCTTCACAACCTTCTCTGTAGTTCATTACATTAACAACACGAAAAATATTTGAAGGTCGAATTCTCACATCAACCAAATTGCTCATGATGTTTCTGCTAATTTTTGATCGATGTGTCTCGTGAGAGTAATAGTGATGGACCTTATCCAGGCTTGATAATTCATGTGAATGAGAATCAACAAACTTAGTGACAACCCAAGATCTTCTGTCAAATAAAAAATGAAGACACGCATGCATCTCAGCAGGACACGTTACTCTAGTGTCGATTCGACGGCTGATTGTAAACCCATCTTGTCTTTTGTCACATAACTTCTTCACACCCTCCTTGTTGCAACAAACTTCTCTGCAAATAACTTCATGAGGAGGCCTCCGTGACTTATCTATTCGTTTTCTTCTCACGCCAAAACCTCTGTTCCTTGCATAAGAATTGTAGAAGGTGTATACTTCATCATCTGTGCAAAACTGCTTCCCTAAAAATAGATTTGAGCTTCCAGACATTTCTCATTGTGACTTCAAATCCTACAAAACAAATTGTTGAACTAAATAAAAACAAATAATTAAAAATCACACGACTGAGCTATAATAATTAAAACTGCGACCAAGGTCGCAGATATAAAGAAATCTATAACTTCTAAATAAAAGACTGCGACCGGAGTCGCAATTTTCCATATGGCCAGGTTTTTTAAAAACGTGAATAATAATTGTGAAACTAATTCATTAGTGTATACTGCGACCTTAAGTCGCAGTTCTTAAAATTTAGTGTATAAGAAAGATATAATTTACATGGGTACGTGTCAGAACTATAAAAAGTAGGACTGCGACTAAAGTCGCAGTTATAAAGCTAGCTTTGACATCTAGAAAATATATTTTATACAAACTGCGGTCGTGGTCACAGTTCTTAAAATTTAGTGTATTAAATTAGTGGTCGCAGTTCATAAATTTTAGTGTATTAACTTAAATAGGTGCGTCTGAGATCGAATTTAACAAAACTGTAGAATTTTTCTAAAAAATTTAACAAAACTATTTAACAAAACTATTAAATAGTTATGCTACATAAAATCTTCTACATTTAAGAAAATTGCGGGAAAAATTGATAAAATAAAAGCCTCTTGATCAGCATGCAAAGATCTCAACCCTTCAATACTTTCAATATTCTAAGAGAAAGTTGAACCAGACGATATATGGTCCATATTTAGATCGGAGATAGAGATCGCTTACGACTGCGACCAGAATTGACAGGGGAAGTGGACTGCTCCGACGTTGGCATAAAAATAAAAAGGAGAAAAATCTGATCTGGAATCGCTATTTTCAGAAAAAACTTTATGGTAGGAAAAGGAAACCCTAAATCTGACAACGAGCAGTAAAAGAAATTAGGGAAAAAATAATAATAAAACAATTGTGGGAAAAGTACCTTTACCGAGGGGCATATAGTAATTTAACTTATACCAATAAGCGGGTCACAACTTATTGGTGTGGCAAATATTGTGTCACGTCACGCAGGCTGAGAGAGACTCTAGCTGTCGACTAATATACATATTTCTCATATATATATATATATATAGTGGAGAGAGAGACTTGTGTCCTTCCAAAAGGATTTGAGCCCGAATCCTTCCACCTCAAATACAACCCTCCGACATTCGAATACAAGATCCACTCCGTTGAAATTGATCTATACTATTTCAAGTATCTATAACTAAAAATTAAGTGTTCTGCATACTTTTTATCCATGCATCAAGTAGGGGAAAGACAGACGGCCTAAATAGTGAGTTGATTAGTTTAACGGTGTAGAATATTTGAAATTTAACAAAAATTAGTTTGTATTGGTTTTTAAATGTTTAGATCATAATCAAATGGCCGGATCGAGAATTTGTATGAAGACATAGATCTAGCAAACTCACTACTTTCGGCCGTTCATTTTGCGTCGCTTGATGGATGGGCAAAAAGTATTCAAAACATTTGATTTTAGTTTATAAATACTTGAATTAATATAAATCAACTTCAACGGAGTGATCTTGTATTCGAATGTCGAAGGGTTGTATTTGAGTTGGAAGGATTCGAGCTCAAATCCTTTTGGAAGGACACAAGTTTCTTAAGGTTAGGGTTAGGGTTGGGGTTAGCGTTAGGGTTTAGGGTTTAGGGTTAGGGGTGTGTGTGTGTATATAGAGAGAGAGATTTGTGTCCTTTCAAAAGGATCTGAGCCCGAATTCTTCTAACTCAAATACAACCCTCCGACATTCGAATACAAGATCCACTCCGTTGAAATTGATCTATATTACTTCAAGTTTTATAAACCAAAAAAGTGTTTTGAATACTTTTTGTCCACCCATCAAGCAGCGTAAAATGGACGGCCGAAAGTAGTGAGTTTGTTAGATTATGTCTTTAGACATACAAATTCTCGATCCAGTCATTTGATTATGATCTAAACATTTAAAAACCCCTACAAACCAATTTTTGTTAGGTTTCAAATGTTATACACCGTCAAACTAACCAACTCACTATTTAGGTCGTTCGTTTTTCTCCTACTTGATGCATGGGCAAAAAGTATTCAGTGATTTTTAGTTTATAGACTTAAAATAATATAGATCAACTTCAACGGAGTGGATCTTATATTCGAATGTTGGATGTTGGTATTTGAGTTGAAAGGATTCAGCCTCAAATCCTTCTGGAAGGACACAAGTTTTTCTCTGTTTAGAGAGAAATAGACTTATATATATATATATATATATATATATATATATATATATATATATATATATATATATATATGAAGAGAGAGAGAGATAGACTTGTGTCATTCTAGAAGGATGCGATGCTGAATCCTTCTCACTCAAATACAACCCTATGACATTCGAATATAAGATCTATTCCATTGATCTATATTATTTCAAGTATCTATAATAAACCAAAAATCAAGTATTTTAAATACTTTTTGCCCATGCATCAAGTAGAGAAAATACGGACGGTATAAATAGTGAGTTGGTTAGTTTAACGGTGTAGTACATTTGAAACCTAACAAAAATAAGGGTTTTTAAATATTTAGATCATGATTAAATGGTCGAATTGAAAATTTGTATACCTAAAGGTAAAAATCTAACCAACTCACTACTTCGGTCGTCCATTTTGCGCCGCTTGATAGATGGGTAAAAAGTATTGAAAACACTTGATTTTTAATTACTTTCAATAATATAGATCAACAACAGAGTGGATCTTGTATTTGAATGTCGGTTGTTGATATTTGAGTGAGAAGGATTCGGGCTCGAATCCTTCCGGAATGACACAAGTCTATATATATATATATATATATATATATATATATATATATATATATATATATATATATATACACACACACACACACACATATATATATAGGAAAATCTCCTAGTAAGGACTTTCTCAAAATAAGCTTCGTGAGAAAATCATATTGGAGCAATTTCATAGATGATTCGAACCGTTCATCTTAATCTACATACTCTAGTTAAGCTAAAAATCACGTGATTCTGAGCTTTTTTACCTATACATCAAATGACATATTTATTCTACGACGAATATAATATCTGTTTTGTAACCACTAATTGCATGTGTAAAAAGGCTTGAAATCGTGTAATTTTTTATTAGTAACATAAATAAAGTATGTAGATCAAGATGAACGGTTCGGATCATCCACATGATCGCTCCTATATGATTTTCTCACGGTCTTCGTGTGAGAGTTTTTCACACGAAGACGTCTCTCTCTCTCTCTCTCTCTCTCTCTATATATATATATATATATATATATATATATATATATATATATATATATAAACTTGTGTTCTTCCAAAAGGATTTGAGGTCGAATCTTTTCCACTCAAATACCAACATCCGACATTCGAACACAAGATCCACTTTGTTGAAGTTGATCTATATTATTTCAAGTATCTATGAACCAAAAATCAAGTGATTTGAATACTTTTTGCCCATGCATCAAGTAAGAGAAAAACGAACGGCCTAAATAGTGAGTTGGTTAGTTTAACGGTGTAGAACATCTGAAACCCAACAAAAATTAGTTTGTAGGGGTTTTTAAATGTTTAGATCATAATGAAATGGTCGGATCGAGAATTTGTATGTCTAAAGACATAAATCAAACCAACTCACTACTTTCGGCCGTCCATTTTGCGCCGCTTGATGGATGGACAAAAAATATTCAAAACACTTGATTTTTTTTTGTTTATAAATACATGAAATAATATAAATCAACTTCAACGGAGTGGATTTTGTATTCGAATGTCGGAGGGTTGAATTTGAGTGGGAAGGATTCGGGCTCAAATCCTCTTAGAATGACAGAAGTCTCTCTCTCTCTCTCTCTCTCTCTCCTCTCTCTCTCTCTCTCTCTCTGTGTGTGTGTGTATGTATGTATCAAGACCATGTGCCAGTTCTGTTTTCTCTCTCTTTTTTCTACACCTATCATAGAACTTCAAAAAACATTAGACAGCTCTTAAGTAAAAAGACTAAAACCAGTATCAAATGGGGCCTGAGCTTGCTCAACAGATCCAACGGGATACTACGCACTCCTAATTTTCTCCAGAGGAATGTCATACAGTCAATTGCAAACACCTTCACATTCAAATTATTTTTACATCTAGAGACATATCACAATCATGATGAGCCATCTCTCTAGCCCTTGTGGTGATATCAAATTGCTCCTCAACAGGTAGGATCTATGACAAACTTTCTAATAGAATTAATAAAGTGATCTCTCAAAAACACTCAATTTTTACTATAACGTAAGAGTTGATCCCCATTGGTTCAAGAAAAGGATTGATCATCATGTCTTCAATTTTCTCCATAATTCTCTAAATCTGGTGGTCTAGCTACCTCAAGTTTCAACAATCCTAAGATTCACACTTCAAACAAATTCATACCAGGGTCTATAACAATTTATTGGCATATATTTATAACTAAACAAATGTTCCCAAACAAATCAACAAAAGTGATAACTACAAAAAAGAATAAATTCAATCACGTATTGTAGGAAACAATTTATCAGTAACATTCCCAGACCCCTCTCCTGTAAACTATCTAGTTGGCAATAAATTTTGCATCTACATAGGCTTGATTTCAGGTTGAAAGCAAGTAGTAAATTTTGTTTCACCTTTCCATGAAGGGTCGTGCTCCATAGGCCATAGCCAACACCATATCGATAAAAAAGGTTCAGATGATAATAATGGAGGGGGAAACAAAGAATAGTCTTAATAAAATGTCGATCTTCTATACCTATCTGAACAGTTTACGATAAATTCAACATTAATGTTTAACTCAATCCTACGAATTTATGCCAAGCACAATCTGATTCCCTACATAAGATTAACCAAATAAGCTTAACGGATTACCTTCATTGCAGAAATGATCGAGAAAGCCCTGATAAAAGAAGGCTTTCTGATAATCTTCTTCGGCTGTGCTCGTGGTGTCACCTCCTTACATAACTGCTGAGCAATCTCCTTCAACAGCACGAGCTGTGCCCTATTCGTTCCCATATACATAATTGTCTGCCTCATCGTCTCCCTATCTGCCTCCAACGCCTGCAGCCTCACATACAACTTCTTAATCTCCTCCTCATCCCTTCCTCCTCCAACACCACAATCCTTCCCACTATCGTTCCTCCTGAACTCCCTCGGCGTGCTCATATGACTCTCCGGCCCACAATGCACCGCATCCACCGTAAAGATCCTGTCGCTGACATCATCTCTCTCTGACCGCCTGTCCACCGATGCCGGAAAATCCTCTCCTTTGACAATGAATGAGTTCGATCCGAAACTGTCCACCGAGAGCTTGCTTGAAAGCCAAGGCCTGCGAGGCGAGAACCACACCACCCCTTTCTCATGGCTGCTGCTCGGCAACCTCTCCATCTGAAAAATCCTCTGCTCAATGTTCTGAATTTGATCCCTAGGAGTCTCCCCGAACGCGTACTTGTCGAGATCAGTGGCTGCATCCTCAGTTTCAGGACCATTTGGTATCTTGCACCTTAGAGCCGGGTAATCAAAGGCGGCTGCGGCCGCATTGAGAGCAGTGGCCGTATCAGGGGTCTGAGGCTCGGAGAGCGTGGGGCCGAAACCGTAGCTCATCAATCGATGCTTGTAGGCCTGAATCTCGCAGGTCAGGGATTGGATGGCCTGATCTCGCTTGAACAAGAGGTCCTCCAGCGCAGCGATCTCTTCTTGATCGTGAGACATCTTCTCCTCGGCGAAGCGCTTGAATTGCCGGAACTCCATCTGAGCTTCGGCCTTCTCCCGCTGCAGCCGGAGAATCATCGACATCGCCTCGCTGGCGGCGGAGGCCGCCGCGCTCCGCTCCTCCTCCAGCTCCTCGTACAGCTCCTGGATCGACTGCTGGTGGCTGTTGAGGGTCTCGCGGAGCACGATCGCCTCGTTCTCGATCTCGACGCGGGCACTGACATCAGCGGGGTGGAAGTTATCGGCGGCCGCGTAGGAGGCGGAGGCGGTGCTGACGTTATCGCTGGTGGTGTCCTGCTGCTGCTGCTCCACCTGCTGCTGCTGCTTTTCGTCTTCTTCGCGGATCTGATCGAGCTTCCGCTTCATGGAGCGGCGCCAGGCGGCGGAGGGGGAGGAGTCGGGGCCACAGCAGAGGCACGGGCAGGAGCACGTGCCTCCTCCTTTCGGCGGCGGCAGGTGGCATTCGGTGGGCCCATGGGAGATCCGATAAGGGCATGAGATTGGGATCCGAATCCGCTATCGCCACATATGGTTGGAGATTTGGATTTGAATTTGAATTTCAATTGAATTGGGTCCTCTCTTCCGATTTCTCTTGGGTTTCGATCTTCTTCTTGAGCTTCCGCCGCGAGAGGAGGGCGGAAGGCAAGGAAGAAGACGAGAAATGGGAAGAGAGAAGGGGATAGATTTGCTTCTTCTACGATTTCAATTTGGGGTATAATTGATCCAATTCAAGGAACCCAGAAATTTTCTTCTTTTCCATGTATTTTTATTTTATCTCTCTCTCGTCCGTTGAACTTCATTTGTTGGAGTTACTTATTTTGTTAATTATTTTTTTCGAACTTTTTTTGTCCGAAAAATGCTAGAAAAAAGGAGAGGGAGCCATAGGGTCCGCTCTTTTGTCCCGGGGAGCCTCCGAAATTTAAGCCTCCCGCCAAATTTCGCCAGCTCGGTGTTTACTTTAATTATTACAAGAAATATTTGAAAAAAAATTGACCAATAATTACTTCTTTTTAAGAAGACTACAAGGCAAGTGTATTATTCAAATATTCATGTATTAATTCGTTTTAACTTTCTTCTTTAGATGAACTAAGAACAAGTCTAGTTTGAGAGTTCTCTTGACACATCATATACTATTTTTTCATACACAGATTACAAGCTGAATCACATACATTTGTATGATTTTTTTTTCACATTATTTTTCAATATTTACTTATCTACCTCTATGGTCCATTCCATATTTTAGTTTTATTGTAACAACAACGACTATGAAAAATGAGAAAATCACTAAGAAAAAGGAAAAATAATAGCTCTTCTAGAAGTTAAAGAGAGAATTATTGTTTAGTAACTTTAATTGTTTACTATAAGCTTTCACAAATTGTTATTGCCCTATAAAATCAAGTTGGCTGACAAGCGTGAAACAATATTCTCTTTTCCTAATTCTCTCCGCACTTGATACGGAAAAATTGAACCCCTGGGTCTTAAAATTGAGAGGAAAAAATTGGGTCAACCAACAAACTTGTAAGCTAAAGATATTTTATATCTTAATATCTGAGATAGAGTAATTGACTAATAACTATGTGTTTTCTTGAAGAGTTACATAGATCTCAAAGTAAAGCGACCTCTCTCTCGCCAATATTTTCTGTTATTTTATTTATTTTAAATTTCAACCAACATTAATATAATGAAGAAGAATAATAATATACTATTGTATCTTTGTCCGACATCAATCTCAAATTACGGAAGAAATGCCATTTGATTAGCCAACATAGAAAAAAGTCAAAGTGAAGGGGATAAATAATTCTAAAGACCAAATCCAACCCTAAGTACTGCACTAATGATTTGGTCTTTATCTTGGTAGTTTCAAATTCAAAGGGTGAGACTGCCATTTTTTATTAATGCTTTTTCCAAAATTTAAGGAGGGAATAGGGTGCAGATATTGACACTCAACAAATTAATCAAAGTACCCAGCAGATTAAGGCATCCACCCATCGGGAGTGAATATTTCCACCCTAGAAGCGCTGATGGAACCCCACTTAAAATTCTTAGACTTCAATTCCTCTCTTACTTCAATGAAAATTGACTTGTGTACCTTTCAATTTTAATGATTTTAAAAACATTCAATTTTGATTAAGGCACCCCCAATGTTATGAAGGCACCCCCACTCAAAGTGACTAAGGAACCCCGCCCATCTTCTTCCTTCTTCACTCATTAAACCCTCAACCTTCAAACCTAAAAAAATTTACACACCCACACACTTAAAATCAACCTACATTTCGTCATGAGCATTAATGGAGAAGCAACTAACAATACCGGGTCTTACCAATACCAGAAGGTTAGTTTTTATCGATTAAAATCATCAAAAAATTAATTTTCGAAATGGGATCTGTCCCCATTTGGTGTTCGACCATCGAACGAGTACAAAATGTTTGGCGGGGAACCACCAAACAAATAATTTTTGTTCCGTGGAGGTCAGCCGAACAAATAATACATGTTCGACGGGTGCAAACCGAACAGAGGATTACAATGAAAATTGTATCTCTCTGTTTAGTTGTGTAGTGTCGAACAATGAAATATGTTCGACTGCTATAGTTCGAACATCAGCTCTCTGTATGGCCAGAGTTGGCTGAACAGTGACTTAATGTTCGAATTTGTCTGGTCGAGCAGTAAGTTTGTCATAGTTTTTCTTTTTGGTCCAACTATACAAAGTTAACCCTGTGTTTTTCATATGAACCATCTGCAGACAGACTTCTTCCCAGTATAGCAATGTCGATACTGAGCCTACAAAAGTAGATTACGGTGAATACTTCACCACGTATGGGTTTTTTGAAAGTCAAGAGACATTGATAAAATAACCACGAGAAGTTGCAATAGCACGAGGATTTTTCCATCATTGTGAAGAGATCTGATGTCTCTGGAATGCGAAAAAATGGAAGGGCGCTCCTAAGTTGTGACAGAGAGGGACTTATAGAAAAAGATAAATGAAAATTTGTTGAAGATTTGTCCTTAAAAAAATGAAAAATAGTTGAATTTTTATCCTTAAAAATATGAAATTTTGTCCTAAACTTAACCAAATTGTTGAAGTGTTGGAAATCTGAAATAAAAGACTTTAGCTGTGGGAAGAGAGACTGTGACATAAAATCTCTTTTCATTGCTTCTGACAGCTCTTACTGTTTACGCCAGAGAAAAGTATCCATTAGAATTTGATTATGTTCAGCCTTGCACGGCTGAACTTACTCAATTTTTTGGTCGTGCACGACTGAGCAAAACTACATTATTCGGCCTTAAGCGACCGATCAGTAAATAAAATGTTCGGCCATGCAGGGTCGAACAAAATAATTTTGTTCGGCCATGCAGGGTCAAACAGAGACTTTGATGAGTTTGTTTAATATACAATCATACGCAACAAAGTTATATCTGAAATCAATTTGAACACAAAGCTCTACGCAAATTCATTCTTTCAAAATATGTAAAATCATTCAAACATGAACATTTGGAATTTATTTTACACAAACATCTCCACATTTGATCTAATCATGTCTAAATTTACTTTTACGCTCGCCTCGTTATGCCTCCCTCTGAATCCGCTCGGACTGGCCCGTCTCACCGCCCTCAAGTGCATCAATTGTCTCACGCAATGTCCAGTATATGGTAGGCAGTGTGTGGTCCAGATGGCTCTAGTTGCAGTACAGGTGAAAATCTCTCTGGCATGAGCTATTCACTACAGCGAAAATACAGAATAGGTTAATAACAAGTTACTATACAAGGTTAAGGAGGACTGATGGTAGAGGAGGACTCACCTCATCTACGACGTCTTTCTGAGGCCGTAAGATGGACTCTAGAAGGGCATGTAGTATCCATACCTGTGATAGAGAAAAAATTCAGAAATAACAAAACAGTGGAACAAAAATACTTTACTGTTCGGTCGGTTACAACTGAACATATGAAGACTGTTCGGTTCAACCGAACAATGTTCCATTGTTCGGTCGAAGACGACCGAAAACCATTATAATCTTCGGCAGCTGTTCAGTCAAAGATGACCGAAACATTGTAACATTTGTTCGGTCGTTGACTGTCGAACAACAGTTACAATGTTCGGTCATCTTCGACCGAACAAATACGAAAATGACAGTGAGGCCATCAAAAATTTTGAATTGTTTTTTATAGATTACATTAATAAACTCTAATTTTTTTTTTGCGTTTTACCAACAAATACAATAGATCGTAACCCTATAAGTGAATACAACTCATTAAATTGAACAAATCAAACCATTTCATCAATTTGTGATAGAAAAACTCAAAAAATACCTACTATTTATTTTGGGGAAGACGCTGGCTTGTCGATGGTGGCGGCAGCGTTTGTCGACGGTAGCGAGCCAACGTCAGTGGCGATGTGTCGAAGAGGAAAAGGGAGAAAGAGATCTCTGTTGGACTCAGAGAGAGAGAGAGGATTATTGTAGATATTAAAAGGGGGTATAATAGGAAGAAAGGGGGTGCCTTCATAACATGTTGGGGCGCGTTCATCCATGGGTGCCATCAGCACTTCTTTGGGTGGAAATATCCGTTCCCCACACGTCAGATAAGATACCCATTCAAAATTTAAAAAATACCCAAATTACCCTTATTCCTCCTTCCCTCACA